>CM024754.1:146324072-146524072 GCA_014218235.1 Colocasia esculenta
AACCAGAGGTGAAGCCAGTTCGTCCGTAGTTCAAGCTTCTCAATCATCTGATACGTGTCAAGACGAATCTTGATGCTCTTCTGGACGAATATCACAAAGAGTTCTAATTCAGGATTTGTTCTTTCAACTCAGAACTCTTCTCTGTTTCTTACTTTCATAATTCTGTGTGTGGGGTGTGATTCAAGCTTTCCTTGTGCTTGATTCACGTGGTTTGTGTTGTTCTGATCGTGGCTTTACATCAGACAACGTGGGTGTGTGTGTTGTAGTGTTGAACTCGCTCATAAACAGTGATTTCTGCGTGTGTGTGTGTGGACGGTGGACGTAGGATACACAAGTTGTGTACTCCAAACCACCTAAATCATCGTGTCTGTGGTTTGAACGTTTTACGTTAGATGTTTGGTAGGCACGTTGATCTTTCACACGCTAGATAAATTGCTGTTTCTTCTACTTACAATTAACACACATCATGATTCAATCCTAAACCTGTTTGAGATTTCGATAAGTCTATGTCCCCATCGAAAAGAAGGTCATAGTGTTTTAAATTGATAGTAATCTATTCAACCCCCCTTCTAGATTACCATAATAGGCAGTTCCGCATATCTATCAATTGGTATTAGAGCAGGTTTCTCAGATTTATTGCTCTTAAAGCTTGATCTTACGATCAGGAGATTCTCGATCTCATGGAATCTAACAAGGGATATATGGCTGAAGGACATTCAGTGTCCAGGCCACCCTTCTTTGATGGCACTGACTATCCATATTGTAAAAATCGAATGCAAGTTTTTCTGAGAGCTCAAAACTTTGAGCTTTGGAAGATCGTCAGCAAAGGAGCATATGTGCTACCCGAGGATGAAGAGACTTGGACAAAGGACCAAATTGCTAAGGGAACTCTAAACTGGAGCGCATTGAACATGATGCAGTGCGCTGTACATCCCAAGGAGTATTCAAGAGTCTCCACATGTACATCAGCCAAAGAGATGTGGGACAAGCTTGAACTCATCTACGAAGGTACGTCCGAGGTAAGGGAAACCAAAGCAAGCATGCTAGTATCTGAATATGAAATGTTTAAAATGAAAAATGATGAAAACATATCAGATATGTTTGCAAGGTTCATGCTAATAATCAATGGGTTGAAATGTCTTAAAAAGGAATACTCAGAAAGTGACTTAGTTAGAAAGATACTTCGGTCTCTTCCATCCTCATGGAATACTAAAGCCACTGTCATTGAGGATTCTAAAGATCATTCAAAAATGAAATTAGATGAGTTAATTGGTTCCTTGATGACCTATGAAATAAATGTAAAGAGGAAAGAAATTGAAGAAAATCTAAGAAAGTCTATTGCTTTAAAAGCTTCCAATAAAAGTTCCTCTAGCTTCAAAAAGGATCTTCAACAGGAAAGTGATGACAATGAAATGTCTAGTGATAGTGACAATGATGAAATGGCCATGCTCACTAGACAATTCAAGAAATTTCTTAAGTTCAAAAGGAAAGGTCCAGGTAACTTCAAATCGTTTCCAATGAAATATTTTTCAAATAAATTTGATTCTAATAAAAAATCTGACATGATTGTGTGCTATGAGTGCAAGAAACCAGGGCATATGAGAGGAGAACGCCTGGAGCTTAAGAAGAAACTGAGGAAAGAAAAATTCACCTTCAAGAAAGCCAAGGCAATGCTGGCAACTTGGAGTGATGAAGACGAAGACGAGGACTCACATGCAAGCTCAGGAGATGAAGAAGTGTTAGAGTGTGGAGCCTGAACTTGCTGATGTAGACAAGAAGGTTCGGGACGCGGATCGACCTACGCGGTCAGGTCACGGGGGTCAAGGGGGCAACGCCTCCTGCGGGGGTCTCCGGGGGCAGCGCCATCGGAAGTCAGCATTCGACTGATGCAGTCGAAGTCAGCATTCGACTGATGCACCGGAAGTCAGCATTCGACTGATGCAGTCGAAGTCAGCATTCGACTGATGCAGTCGAAGTCAGCATTCGACTGATGCAGCCGAAGTCAGCATTCGACTAATGCAGTCAAAGTCAGCATTCGCCTGATGCAGTCAAAATCAGCATTCGACTGATGCAGTCGAAGTCAACATTCGACTGATGCAGCCGAAGTCAGTTTTTTTCTTGCACCCCAAGACAGATGACTCTGTGTTCCTACGTTAAGGGTATTATTGTCATTGTAAATCTCGATTATGATGCCCTAACCTCCCAATATATAAAGTGGGGCGGTTCTCCTTGTACTTGGTGTAGTTCCTGAAAATAATGTTTTTGGATCGCTGCTGTGGCCGTGGATGTAGGAAGGCTCTCGCCTCCGAACCACGTAAAATCTGGTGTCTGTGGTTCTTCTTCTCCCTTCTTCCATCTCTTCTCCAAACTCTACGTGTGAGTTGTGTGAGAGAGGGCTGCCGATCGGGGGGGACGATTCCCTAACAATTGGTATCAGAGCACTGGTTCGAGGGAAACAGTGGGAGCGATGGCAGCGGATGAAGGAAAGGTGAGGATTGAGAAGTTTGATGGCAAGGACTTCGGTTCTGGAAGATGCAGATCGAAGACTACTTGTATCAAAAGAAGTTGCACCAGCCGCTTCTTGGAACGATGCCAGATGGTATGAAGAAAGAAGACTAGGATCTTCTGGATAGACAAGCTCTCAGAGTTATTCGTCTGACGTTGGCCAGAAACGTCGCGTTCAACATCGTGAATGAGAAGACCACAGCAGGTCTGATGAAGGCGTTATCAAACATGTACGAGAAACCATCTACTTCCAACAAGGTACATTTGATGCGTCGTTTGTTTAATCTCAAGATGGCCGAAGGTTCCTCGGTCACAGATCATATTAATGAATTCAACGTGATTACAACCCAGTTGAGTTCTATAGAAATAGATTTTGATGATGAGATTAAAGCATTGATTCTTCTGTCCTCCTTACCGGAAAGTTGGGGTGCTACTGTGACGGCTGTTAGTAGTTCTTCAGGCTCAAGCAAACTAAAACTTATAGAGATTCGAGATTTGATTCTTAGCGAGGATGTTCACAGAAGGGAATCTAGTGAAGCTTCAGGTTCTGCCTTAAACACTGAAGGCATGGGAAGAACAAATCAGCGTGGACAGAATCGGAACAGATCCAAGTCCAAGAAAAGAAATTAGTCCAAACCCCATGGTGATGGTTGCTGGAATTGGGGTAAGAAGGGTCACTTTAAGAAGAATTGTAGACTTCCAAAGAAAAAGGATAAGGGGCAGAAACAGGAAGAAGACTCTGCCAATGTCATGACAGAGCAAGTCCAAGATGCTATAATCTTGAGTGTTAATAGTCCCATCGAACCTTGGATTCTAGATTTTGGAGCATCTTTTCACTCTACCTCACGCAAAGAAACTTTACAAAATTATGTTGCTGGTAATTTTGGGAAGGTTTTTCTTGCGGATGATGAGCCCCTAGATATTGTGGGGAAGGGTGATGTTCAGTTGAAGACAGCAAACGGGACTGTGTGGAAGCTGAGGAATGTCAGACATGTTCCTGGCTTGAAGAGAAATCTGATCTCTATTGGTCAGCTTGATGATGAAGGATATGTCACTACCTTTGTCAATGGGTGTTGGAAGATAACCAAGGGTGCCATGGTCATAGCACGAGGCAGCAAGATGGGGACTCTCTATATGACTGCAAATGACAAAGACTTAGTGGCAGTGGCAAATTCAGAAGAGGACTCCAAGATCTGGCACTGTAGACTTGGGCACATGAGTGAGAAGGGAATGAAGATGATAGCTGCAAAAGGGAATTTAGGTGATCTAAAGTCCATAGATATTGGACTGTGTGAAGATTGCATTCTAGGAAAGCAGAGAAAGGTCACCTTCTCTAAAGCTGGAAGAAGTTCTAAGCTAGAAAAGTTAGAACTTGTGCACACTGATGTGTGGGGACCAGCCCCTGTTCGATCCCTTGGAGGCTCACTCTATTATGTCACCTTTATTGATGACTCCACTCGGAAGGTATGGGTTTATTTTCTTAAAAATAAATCTGATGTGTTCTTTACTTTTGTGAAGTGGAAGGCTGAAGTGGAAAATCAAACTGGTGCAAAGATCAAGTGTTTGAGGTCAGACAATGGAGGAGAACATAGCAGCAAGGAATTCAAAGATTTCTGTGCAGTACATGGCATTCGTATGGAGAAAACAATTCCAAATACTCCACAACAGAATGGGGTTGCTGAACGCATGAACAGAACCCTGAATGAGAGAACTAGGAGCATGAGACTACATGTTGGCCTACCGAAGACCTTCTGGGTAGATCCAATTAACACATCAGCTTATCTGATTAATAGAGGACCCAGTGTTCCTCTAAATGGTGAGCTACCAGAAGAGGCTTGGACCGGTAAGGAGGTAACTCTCTCACACTTGAGAGTATTTGGTTGTGTTTCATATGTGCATGTTGATTCCAACGACAGAGACAAGTTAGATCCTAAGTCAAGGAAATATTTTTTTATTGGATATGGTTCTGATGATTTTGGATACCGCTTCTGGGATGATGAAAGCAGGAAAATAATTAGACAAAGAAATGTTATATTCAATGAAAAATTGCTTTATAAGCATAGATCTGATGTGGAATCTAAAGATGCAGGTGAAGAAGGTCAGAAAAGTGCACAGGTTGAGCTGGAGGAAATTTCTGAAGAGGATGTGCTGAGAAGATCTGAAGGAGATCCTGAGAACAATACAGTGCAACCAGAGGTTCAACTAAGAAGATCAAGCAGATTGCGCAGGCCAGTTGAATGGTTTTCTTCTGCAATGTACTACTTGTTGCTGACTGATGCAGATGAACCTGAGAGCTTTGATGAAGCTATACAGGTGGAAGATTCAGTCAAGTGGGAGTTGGCAATGAAAGATGAAATGAACTCCCTACATAAAAATGAAACTTGGGTGCTGACTGAACTACCACCTGGCAAGAGGGCATTGCAAAACAAATGGGTTTTTCAGTTAAAAGAAGAACATGATGGCAGCAAGAGGTACAAGGCAAGGCTGGTTGTGAAAGGTTTCCAACAGAAGGAAGGTATTGACTATACTGAAATTCTCTCCAGTTGTCAAGTTAACCACTATTAGATTAGTGCTAAGTATTGTTGCTGCTGAGAACTTGCACCTAGAACAGCTTGATGTAAAAACAACTTTTCTCCATGGTGATCTGGAGGAGGACATCTATATGGTGCAACCAGAAGGTTTTCATGAACATCGTAAAGAAAACCTTGTTTGCAAATTGAACAAAAGCTTGTATGGTCTGAAACAAGCCCCCAGGCAGTGGTACAAGAAGTTTGATGGATTCATATGTAGCAATGGGTTCATTAGATGCAACATGGACCATTGTTCTTACTTTAAGAAGTTTGACAATTGTTATATCATATTGCTGTTGTACGTGGATGATATGCTTATTGCAGGATCAAGTATGACAGAGATCAACAAGTTGAAGAAGCAATTGTCAAAGGAATTTGCTATGAAGGACTTGGGAGCAGCAAAACAAATTCTGGGAATGAGAATTGTGAGGGATAGAACAGATGGTATTCTGAAGCTATCTCAGGAAGGCTACATTCAGAAAGTGTTGGGCAGGTTTAACATGCAAGATGCAAAACCAGTCAACACTCCTCTAGCAAGTCACTTCAAGCTGTCTAAAGAGAAGTCACCAAAGACTGCTGAAGAGTGTGAGTCCATGAAGAAAATTCCTTATGCATCAGCTGTGGGAAGTCTGATGTATGCTATGGTTTGTACCAGGCTGGATATAGCGCATGCAGTGGGAGTTGTGTGCAGGTATATGGCAGATCCGGGAAAACAACACTGGGAGGCAGTAAAATGGATTTTGAGATATCTGAAAGGCACTTCAGATAAATGTCTTTGTTTCAGAAAAAGTGATGTTATTTTGCAAGGTTTTGTTGATGCAGATCTTGGTGGTGATCTAGACATAAGAAGAAGCACCACTGGTTATGTGTACACCTTAGGTGGGACTGCAGTGAGCTAGATTTCACAACTTCAAAAGGTTGTTGCTCTTTCAACCACAGAAGCAGAGTATGTTGTTGTCTCTAAAGCTACCAAGGAGATGGTGTGGCTGAAGAATTTTCTGAAGGAGTTGGGAAAGAAACAAAACAACAGTGTGTTGTTTTGTGACAGTTAAAGTGCAATTCACCTTGCCAAGAACCCTGTCTTCCATGCAAGGACGAAGCACATATAGCTGAAGTATCACTTTATTCGTGGGTTGATTGAAGATGGTACACTTTTTCTTGAGAAGATACGAGGGACAGAAAATCCTGCAGACATGTTAACCAAGGTGGTCACAAGAGAGAAACTGAAGCTATGCCAAGCTTTAGTTGGTCTCCATGAATGATTGATGGAGGGAGTGCCACAGCCAGCTTTTCCATTTGTTGCATTAAGAAGAATCAAGACTAAGAGATGCTTGCTATTGTTTGGAGTTCAGACTCCAAGTGGGAGATTGTTAGAGTATGGAGCCTGAACTTACTGATGTAGACAAGAAGGTTCAGGACGCGGTCAGGTCGCGGGGGTCAAGGGGGTAGCGCCCCCTGCGGGGTCTCTGGGGGCAGCGCCACCGGAAGTCAGCATTCGACTGATGCAGTCGAAGTCAGCATTCGAATGATGCACCGGAAGTCAGCATTCGACTGATGCAGTCGAAGTCAGCATTCGACTGATGCACCGAAAGTAAGCATTCGACTGATGCAGCCGAAGTCAGCATTCGACTGATGCAGCCGAAGTCAGCATTCGACTGATGCAGCCAAAGTCAGCATTCAACTGATGCAGTCGAAGTCAGCATTTGACTGATTCAGCCGAAGTCAGCATTCGACTGATTCAGCCGAAGTCATCATTCGACTGATGCAACCGAAGTCAACTTTTTTCTTGCACCCCAAGACAGACGACTCTATGTTCCTACATTAAGGGTATTATTGTCATTGTAAATCTCGATTATGATGCCCTAACCTCCCAGTATATAAAGTGGGGCGGTTCTCCTTGTACTTGGTGTAGTTCCTAAAAATAAAGTTTTGGGATCGCTGCTGTGGCCGTGGATGTAGGAAGGCTCTCGCCTCCGAACCACGTAAAATCTGGTGTTGTGTGTTCTTCTTCTTCCTTCTTCCATCTCTTCTCCAAAATCTACGTGTGAGTTGTGTGAGAGAGGGCTGTCGATCGGGGGGGACGATTCCCCAACAAGAAGTTCACTGCTTAATGGCAAGGAGTGAGGACTCCACTGAGGTAAACTCTTCCTTTGAGAACTATACTGTAGATGAATGGGAAGAAGCTTACACATTGCTTTTTGAGAAATTTTGTGAGTTTAAGTTTGAAAATAAAGCACTGAAAAAAAAAATCAATTCACTTGTTCATAGCACATCCAATGATGGACAAATTACAATCCTAAATAAATAAATTCAAATGATGAAAATTGATGAGGAAGCTCACAGTGAGAAAATGGATTGCATGAAAGAAAAGTTGCAAGAGAGTGAAAGAGAAAAACACAACCTAATTGATTCTCTTGAAAGCCTTCAAAATGAATATCAAGAAATAAAGAAAAAGTTGGAACACACTGAAAAGGAATTAAAAGAAAAGACTGATGATCTCACAAGATTCGTAAAGGGAAAACAAAATTTGATGTTGTTTTGGGTGTAAATGTTAATATAACAAGGCATGGGCTTGGATATCAACCAGTGAAACAAAAGAAAATAGGAGAGACATTGATAACTTCCTTTGTTGATTCAAGTCCAAGCACAAGCAAACTAGTTCCTTCTAAGAACAAGAAAAATCAAGCAAAGGGTAAGCAACAACAACCCAAACAAAAGAATTCAGTTGTTTAAAAAATTAAGAAGTCTGTCGACAGACCCAATGAGAGCTGTCGACAGGCCTGGAAGTATGCTGCCAAGGGACAGTCATCCAGGCAACCAAAAGGGGAAAAGCAAGTGAATGGTGTTCATCAAAATAATAAAACAACTATTTTGAAAAAATCTTCATCAGGAAATTTCTGTAAGAAACTTGGGCACAATGAAAAACAATGCTGGAATAACTCAAACAAATTGAAAGTCAAACAAGTTTGGATTCCAAAGCATTTACTTTTTGGCATGAATGAAAAATTGGGACCCAAAGTAATTTGGGTACCAAAACCTCTTGTCTGATCCATCTATGCAGGAATGCCTAGCAGCCCAAAATAAAAACAAATGGTACTTGGATAGTGGCTGCTCGAGGCACATGATGGGGGACAAAGATAAATTCTGTTTGTTGGTGGAAAAAGACGGAGGACAAGTTGTCTTTGGAGGTAACAACAAGGGCCAAATAATTGGCACAGGTAAGGTAGGTAAGTATGCCTCTAACTCAATAGACAACGTGTTATTAGTTGATGGTCTAAATCACAATCTCCTCAGCATAAGCCAATTGTGTGATAAAGGCCATAAAGTTATATTTGAAACTAATGCATGTCAAATTGTTGATAAAGAAATAGGAAGCCCTAAGTTTTCTGGAAAGAGAGTGAACAATATTTATCTAGTTGATTTAGATGAACCAGAAAACAAAAATTGTCTTGTTGCAAATAAACAGGATGAGTTGACTTTGTGGCATCGTAGGCTTGGTCATGTGAGCTACAATGTATTGCACAAGATCATGAAGCTGAACTTGGTAAGTGGATTTCCTGACATTTCATTTAATAAAAATGAAAGTTTTTGTGATGCATGTGCACAGGGAAAACAAACTCGGAAGTCTTTCAAATCAAAAGCACTGGTAATCACTTCCAAACCTTATGAACTCTTGCACATGGACTTGTTTGGACCTACTAGAACTCTAAGTTTCAATGGCAAACGGTATGGTTTGGTCATTGTAGATGATTTCTCTAGGTTCACTTGGGTCAAATTTCTGGCTCACAAAAATGAAGCACTGAAAATCTTTGAAGAATTCTTTAATAAGATTGAGCATGGGAATGTTAATAAAATATGCTCAATCCGCACTGATCATGGGGGAGAGTTTGATAATAACTCGTTTTCTGATTTTTACAGGCAACAAGGGATCGACCACATGTTCTCTCCAAGGACTTCAGAACAAAATGGAGTAGTGGAGAGAAAGAACAGAACATTGGTGGAAATGGCTCGCACTCTTCTGGTCGAAAGCCAACTTGCAAGGACCTTTTGGGCAGAAGCAGTGAACACATCATGTTACATTCTCAATAGAGCCATGGTAAGACCTGTGATGAGGAAAACACCCTATGAACTGTTAAAAGGTAAGAAACCCAGTATTGGGTATTTCAGGGTCTTTGGCTCCAAAGTGTATATTCATAACAATGATAAAGTGGATTTAGATAAATTTGAAGCCAAAAGTTATCCAAGTATATTTCTGGGATACTCACAACACTCTAGAGCATATAGAGTGTTTAATAACAAAAATTGAACTGTGGAAGAAACTCCACATGTTGTCTTTGACGAGTTTCATGCAAAGACTAACAAGTCAATTTTTCACAGGATTGAAGATAGAGATGATGAGACAATTCTCAAAGAGCATCAACAAGCAAAGGCAAAAAGGGATTCTCAAGCAACACCAAAAACTAAAAGTCGATATTCTCGTAGGTACAATGATGATGATGATGGTGTAATTTTCAACATACAAGATGATGAATCTGAAGCAGATATACAAGAGGAAGAGCCTCAAGATGAAACTCCTCAAGCACACCCTCCTCAAGAACAACCTCCACAAGATCACCTTCCTCAAGTACAAGATCAACCCGGTCCTTCAACAAGCACAAATGTGAGGTATTCTAAAGATCATCCACTTGATAATGTGATAGGAAATGTAAATGACAAAGTTCAAACTAGATCTCAAGTTAGACAAATAATTGAACAAGATCATTTAGCTTTTGTATCTCAAGTGGAACCTAAAAATGTTGAAGAGGCTCTAAAAGAAAATTCATGGATTGATGCTATGCATGAGGAACTTGGTCAGTTTCAAAGAAATAATGTCTGGAGTTTAGTTCTTAGAACCCCTGAAATTTCTGTCATTGGGACAAGATGGGTGTTTAGGAATAAACTAAATGAAGAGGGTAAAGTGGTGAGAAACAAAGCTAGACTGGTGGCAAAAGGATATAGTCAAGAATTTGGCATAGATTTTGAAGAATCCTTTGCACCTGTAGCTAGACTTGAAGCAGTTAGGATTTTGTTAGCATATGCATGCTCAAATAAATTCAAACTCTTTCAAATGGATGTTAAAACTGCTTTCTTGAATGGCTACATCAAAGAAGAAGTCTATGTCTATCAACCACGTGGATTTGAAGATGATGAAAAGCCTAACCATGTTTATAAATTGCACGAAGCTCTCTATGGTTTGAAGCAGGCACCCCGAGCTTGGTATGACAGACTAAGCAATTTTCTGGTGAGTAAAAACTACTCAAGAGGTACAGTGGACCAAACTCTTTTTACTAAGAAAGTTTGCAATCATATAATTATTGTTCAAGTTTATGTGGACGACATCATATTTGGTTCCACTAACCCATCACTGTGTGAAGAGTTTTTTAAACACATGCACAGTGAATTTGAGATGAGTCTAATGGGGGAGCTTCAATTCTTACTTGGTTTGTAGGTAAAGCAACATGAAGACGGCTTCTTCATTAATCAAGAAAAATATGTTAAGGAGCTTCTCAAAAAATTTCATTTTGAACAAGCCAAACCTGCCTCAACCCCAATGAGCACAAGCATTAAACTGGAAAATGATGAGAAAGGTAAACCGATAGATGCAAAGCAATTCCAAGGTATGATTGACTCACTCCTTTACCTAACTGCAAGTAGGCCAGATATACAGTTCAGCGTTTGCCTTTGTGCTAGATACCAATCTAGTCCAAAGGAAAGCCACTTGGTTGCAGTGAAAAGGATTTTCAAATATCTCTCAGGTACACAAGAATTGGGTTTATGGTTTCTAGCAGGTAGTCACTTTAAATTGATTTCATATTCTGATGCTGACTATGCTGGATGCAAAATTGATAGAAAAAGCACTAGTGGGTACTGTCAATTTCTTGGTGGTTGCATGGTTTCATGGGCATCCAAGAAGCAACACTCGGTTACACTCTCCACTACAGAGGCAGAATATGTTGCTGCAGGGAGTTGTGCAACGCAAGTATTGTGGATTAAGAGTCAATTGTGTGACTATAATATTGATATTGGATGCACACCAATCCTATGTGACAACACTAGTGTTATCAACCTTTCAAAGAACCCAATCCAACACTCAAGGACTAAACACATAGAAATCAGACATCACTTCTTAAGAAATGAGGTAGCCAACAAGTCCTTGGAGCTTAGCTTCATACCCACTGAAAAGCAATTGGCTGACATATTTACCAAACCTTTGTCAGAAGATAGGTTCACATCCCTAAGAAGAGAATTGGGTTTATGCAAAATTCAATGAAACCAATACCAAATTGAGAGGTAATCAAACCTTGTGAGTAGTGACTATGAGATATATTAAATGGTGATAAGTAAAAGAACAAGTTCAGCTTGTTCGAAACTATCATTATGCGTGAAGAAACATCCTCCGCCAAGTATCCATAGTCTCTTTCTTCATAAAGGTTATACACTTCACAATAGGGTACTTGGTTTTCTTCCAGTTTGTCATATACATTTCCTTCAATTACTGAATTTCACATGCTCACATGTTTATGGATGTTGCTTTGTGTGTAAATGTTTGCCTTGATTGTGAATATCATGTTGTTTTGCTCAAATGTTGAGTCAACACCTGCACACATTATGGGGGAGCCAGGTAAGGCTAAATGAGTGAGTTCCTTAAGGGATAGCCTTCCTATTTCATGTATTTTAATCCCTCTCTCATTGGTTGATAATCTATCTTTAATCAAGTCTCAACACTGATTTTCCAAGTGCCTGTCAACAGCCACCAACCTACCTTTCGACAGCAAAGCCTTCCCAGAAACTCCATTTCACTGGCATTTAGTACCTGTCGACAGACACTTTCTTCCTGTCGACAGCTACCCTCTTATTGTTAACTCTTCAATCTTTCTCACCCTTTCTCATTGAGTATGTACACATCCTTGTACAAGGGGAGAATAAGGACTTTATGCTCATTATCATTTATCATACTCATATAGTATCCAAGATATTAATTTACTCTCAATGATTTTGACATAATATTTTGAGCTTGGATCTAGGTTGTCATCTAGAAAACTGTGAGAAACTCAAGTGACTTCAACTTAATTCAATTGAATATTTCTTTTCGGATGATCATGTCTCTCAAATGGCTTGATAAGTAAGATGGTATTTGCATTTAATGTTTTACATTGCCCTTTGACCTTACATAACCAGTCACCTTGCTGTTACATAAAAAAAAAATGGAGAAAAGCTACCTATTTCACAAAAATAAATATGTGCAAGATACAAATTCAAATGGGATAAAGGTAGAGCAATGATGATTCTTACTGAGTAACCGGGGACATGGGCATCACCAATGTCTGTCTTCGCATCAAAAAGTTATTTCATTATCTCTGTTCAATGATATGATGGTCACTCACACTGAGTAACTGGGGGTATGGGCATCACAAATGTCTACCTTCACGTTAAAAGGTGTACGTGAACCTAATTATCACTTTTCAAATATTACTTACATAAAAGGAAATCCCACATTGCAAGAAATAGTGTGAAGCCTCCATCATCTCAACTCAAGGGAAACAGGTTGTCTATCGTCCATGGGTCATGTAGCCATTGTCTTCATTTACCAAATGAACATTACCACTAAGTCATATGATTTTCTTCAATGGTTTTATTCAATGGGATTCTCTTTATTTCACTTCAATGTTTGAGCATAGTTCTCTAAATGCCATAACTTCAGATTCCCGGAGTATTCTCTCTCAACCATTGTCGAATATTTTTGTGTCTTCATACAATTGGCTATGACACTTGGTATTGAGTATAAAATCTTTTTTCATCCTTAGAATCATAAGTGCATGCTCACTTTCCATTCAAATTCCCTGAAAACTCAGTTCTGGCACAAAATTGCTAAGCAGCTATCGACAGCCACAAGGCTGCTGTCGACAGCCGGAAGCCAAGGGCGGTTCAGAAGCCTAAACGACGTGCTATTTGGCCGGATTTTGTGGGGCCCTTTCTATTTCAAACTCTCATCCACCTTCTTTAAAAGGGCACCCACAACTCCTTCCCTCTTTCTACCCTCTCTACAACACATTTCCTCCCTCTCTTACCTTAATCTCCTCCATCCAGGGCACCGGATCCCAGAGTCTTGTTCTCTTCGCTTCTCCTTCCTCCGGTTCCCATTCTCTTCTCAGAGACCTCTCTCGGCCCAACCACTCCTCCTCCATGGTTTCCAAGGACAAACGTGTTGCCTCCCATCAGCAGCCTCTCTCGTCTGAAGCCGGCGAAGGTTCCAGGGCTCCTGCAGAGCGTCGGAGCAAGCACTGGGACGACCGTCTACCGGAGCTTGTTGTTACTCCCAACCGCCAAATGGCTAAGGTCCAAGGTTCCTTTTCAAAGTTCATCCAGCCACGTTACGTGGACTTCGTGTCCCTGGAGAACATGTTTCCAGGTCTCCAGCCCCTGTTCGACACCCAGGGTTGGATCGAGTTTCTATACTCTCACAAGCGGTACTCTCCTGCCGCTGTGACCGAGTTTTTCGAAAACCTGGAGAAGTCGGTTGTTGATGAAATATTCTTCACCACGGTCAAAGGTACAACCTTTCAAATATCTGCAAATCTCCTTTGTCGTGCCTTCCAAATTCCCAACTCAGGGGCAAACATCCTTGTCAATCCTCCTTCTGCCTCTGACTACTATACCCTCATCACTCATCAACTCTACCATCCTAGTGTGGATCGTCTGAAACTCAATGCTAATACATTCCCTCCATTGAATCGCCTTATTCATCATATCTTCACCACACTTGTAGTTCCAAAAGATGGAAGTAGGGAACTTGTCACCACAGTCCACAAATCCCTCTTCTATTATTTTCTTCGGACTGAGCACATCAATCTCCCCTTGCTAATGCTTGATCTCCTCAATCAATGCTTTCGCAATTCTAAGAGGTCAATGCCATATGCTTGTCCAATCACCTCACTTCTTCTATTCATTGGCATTCCTATCCACGATCATGAACTTGTCACTGTCAAGTCCCGCAGTGCATTTGATCTCACTGCTGTTCATCGTATGGGATACAAATTTGTGGATGGGATAGTAACTAGGACCCTCAAGGGTACAACACCAACCGTTGAGGAAGATTCTGCTGAAGGTGATGATGAAGGTGATGATGAAGACTCCCAGGCAGAGCCAATGGATGCTCAGGGAGATGATCCTGCTGATGCTGAACACCGTGAACCAGCTCCCTCTCTTCGGGATTTCATGGCTGGTCAGATGGCTCAGTTGCAACTCCAATTCACCACGGGTTTTAAGCATCTCAACACCCGTCTCGATCATGTTGATACAAGGATGGAAGCACTGGCCGACACTCAAGTGCAGCTTCGACATCAACTTACTCGGCTCTCTACAGAGTTTCATAGCTTCCGTCATCCTGATGTTCTAGGAAATGACGATGTTTAGAGAGTCTTTGGGTTATCTAGGTCTTAGTGACCAGATTTGGGTAGTAGGTCACTTTGTATTTTGAGTCAGTTCTGTCTCTTTCCTTCTTTTGCTTTTACTTTATGTCATGCAGTTGTAATCTTTTGTAACTGAGTGTATTGCATGTTTATGAATGAAAACCTCAGTTCCTTTGCTTACATCTTATCCATGTGTGCATAATGTGTCTTTTTGAATGTTTTCAAAAGGGGGAGAATCATCAATATGCATAAATTGAAATTTTGTCATCATCAAAAAGGGGGAGAATGTTGGGTTTACATGTGCTTTAATGTTTTTGATGATGTGATTTTAATGAACATTGCAATTGATGATGATACAATGACATATTTGTTAAGGACATGAATGACATGATCAAGTGTCAAAATGATCACCTATGTATTCATTACATTTCACATAGAATGTCTTTTAATGTAGGTATGAATGCATATAAGTCAAGCAACAAGATTCAGGTGAAAAAGAACAAGAAAGAAACTTCAAGTGATCACCTGTCGACAGCCAAGAAGTCACATGTCGACAGATAGACATGACAGAACAAAACAAGGTTCAGGAAGCACTCAGAAAGCAGTACCTGTCGATAGCCAATATGTGCCTGTCGACAGATGAAGTGTGCCTGTCGATAGCAAGACAATATCTGTCGACAGACCCAGTCTTCCAGCAACATGAAAACCAGAAATGAGTGTAATCACAGGGATTGGCTTCCCCTCGACACGGACATGGATATCAAATATGATAGCGTAGGAAAAAGGATGTGATCGCCACCTAGATAAGTTGCCTAATGATGTAGAAAGACAATGGCTAACATAAACTAGGAAAAAGGAAGAGAACAGGAAATTGACCTGGTGTCGCGGTTGCCATGGCCGCCGCGTCTCTATATCGCGTCAATGGAAATCGATGCGTCTTTGTCGCGTCACCCTAGGCCGTCGCGTTCTCTGAATGCGGGAGATTTGTTGTAGTGACCTTCTTCTAGTCCTCCAGCGGCTAGAGCACCAGAGCTCCTCGTAGACTTTGCTTGCTTGCCTGCCAATCAAAAGAAAACACAAAGAAAAGACCCTATTAGAACGTGTAAAGTGTAGTATCTATTCTAAAAGATGAAATGAGATGGGAGATCATGGCGGGAACGCACCTGGGGTGGTTTTAAACCCCTGTGGGTGTGGGAAAACGTGGGTGGATGTGCTCTATTTAAAAAGAACGTAAAAATGCATGTAGAAATAGAAAAGAGGAAGAGGAAAGGGAATGAGCCCCATTAGGGCGACTTCCTGGCGTGGATGCAGCTCCGATGATGTGCAAAGAGGTCCGGGAGATTGCTGAAGTCGCCCTCTTCACGTTCCTTGCTCCATTGATGGTGAAATGAATGAGTTGTGAGGAGTGGAATGTGAAGGGAAATGAGTGGAATGAGCAGCTGCGTGGCTAAGTCTTGTTCAGAGGAAATTTTGGCAGCCCTTCGGGGTGATCATGAGGCTCTCCTCGTTCATGAGGAGGGGCCCTCCTTATATAGAGCTTGGAGTGAGAAAATTAGGTATTATCTCCTCAAAAAGGTGTGGAAATTAAAAAGGGGGATAAAGCTCTATCAAAATCAGGTGTAGAGTCCTTAGGGGAGCTTAGGAGAGTCCCTAGGGCCAAGGATCCGTCCAAAGGGGTTGGGATAACCCTCTTAGACCAAGTCAAAGTGCATGGGAGGATAAATAGGGTGTGGTTACGGAGGCCAGAGATCTCGGGCATTGTCGCGTCAGATCGTGGGGTCGCGACTAGAGACGCGACGGTGAGGGGGGACGCGACAGCATTGCTCACGTGCATGGATAATGCATGGGCTGTCGTGGCGGCCCAACCCGTCGCGACTATAGTCGCGGCGCCACGATGCGTCGCGACTAGGATCCCGAATTATCTTGGATTATTCTCTCTAACCACATGATTAAAATAGGAGTTATATTCCTCTAGGGACTCTCAAATGATTGATTTCGGGTTTCAAGGTATTTTAATGGATTAATGGGCTCAAATCAAGGCAAGTGATGGGCTCAAGGTGAGTGACCAATTAGGGGCCCACTAAGGTAGCAAGAAATGCGGTTCAACCCATTAGTCATAATCGGGTGTCTACAGATTGCCCCTCCTTGGCTTCTACTTTGCAGGGGAGCGAAGCGGAAGTGGTGTGGAGGTGTCATGAAGTGACGATGGAACGGAGATGACGCGAAGTGGACCGAAAAGTGGAAGCCAAGGTGAAGAGACACCCGATGTTAACTAACAGGCAATTGGAATCCTTGTGAAAGCCCCGAGTCGGTTGTTTGAGTAGAATGCAAAGAAGAGCACAAGTTTGGACGAGGGAGAGTAAAAAGGACGATCAACCCCTCGATTGAGAGGTACCCTAGCCGATTGGCCTGCGGGTTTCGTTTTGGAAGGACATGTGCGTGCCAGGCAGGTAACTCATGACTCTGTCCTGGGAGCGGTTCGCAACCAAAACGGATCAAAGGAAAAAAGGAAAGTTTGGATAAGGAATCCAGACAGGGAAATTCTTGTCAAACTGACGGAAACAACTCACTCGGAGGCAAACCTTCCGATTCGGAGTGGAATTGGATTTCTTGTTTGGAATTTGAAGGACGATTGGGCACTCAACAAGAGCTCATCAATGGTCTAGAATGAGTCAGGAAAGCTCAAAGTCCTACATGATGTATGCTGGGCTAAAGTAAAAGAAATCATCAAAACGAATGCGAAAAAAAAGAAAAAATAGAAAATATATCAAGGATAATATTGTTAAGCCAAATAAGAACGGGTCAAGAGACTACCTACAACCGCGGTGCAGGCCTGAATCCATCGTTCCCGTGCTTAACTAACTCAACGGCCTATCCAACGATTAACAATGTGTACCTAGATCATCATTGTTTTTGGTAAAGGGGAACTCAAATCTCAGAACACATTGAGAACCAGCCGGTCCTTGAAATGATATAATAGATAGGATATCATATAGTAATGCCGGAGTAGGGGTAGAGATACAATACCTGACTTACTTGTGACGACTTTTCCTGACTTTTTTGAATCATCCATGAGAAAATAAGCATAATAATCACAAGATGATAGATGAGTTTAATGAACATGGTCAAAGAAACACATATACAAAGCACAAGCAGGAGAAATAAACATTTGGGTATAAACGCGACGCACTCATCAACCGCGACCTTGTCGCGTCGCAGCGCCCTGTCGCGACATAGTCGCGTCTGATCGCGGCGTCGCGACTCTGACAGAGTCCTAAAACGCAGAAAAAAACGGGACTTAGACTTATCCTAAGACATCTAGACTAACACTAGGACTCCGAAACCTTTCCTAGACTTATCCTAACTCCTAGTTGCGAGATTAGAGTGGGTTTCCAACTCTTAGGACTCTATAAATAATGGGTTAGGGGGGCTAATCCTGCAGCTAAACCCCAGGCATCCTCTGCTCCATAAATTCAAGCTCTTTTCCTTCTCTTGCAACCATGAAGAGGAATTATTCGGCGTTTGTAGAAGATATCCCTGCTTACTCCGGCCCAAAAGCTGCTAGGGAGACGCATGCCGATCTGAAGCAACTCTCCGCCATCCCGGGGCACATCTACACTCGCCCGGAGCTTCAAGTAAGTGGCCTTTTCTTCCTGAGATTCTGCATTTTCTGCATTGCTCTGCTTTTTTTCTGCTCTGTTTTGCTCTGTTTTACTCCGTTTTGCTCCGTTTTGCTCCGTTTTGTTCTTCTCTTTTCTCCTCTTTTCCTTCCGTTCTTCATGCTCTTCTTCTATCTCAGATCCTCCCTGGCCAACGGCGATTCTCAAAGATGCCATGGCTGGTACCCATGCTCGAATTACTGCCGCCCGCATCTATTAGCCACTTGAAGGAGTGGGGGCTATCCACCATCCTTGTATTAGCCAAAAACTACAACAAGTTGGTGCATGTGTGGGAGAGTGCTACAGCCATGGTGGAGCTATGGCATCCATAGACCAACTCGTTCATCTTCCCTGAATTCGAGGCGACGATCCTTCTGGAAGAGTTGGAAATCATGCTCGGCCTCCCACGCTATCAAAGGGGCGTAGAGTCGGCCCTCTCCTACACCGTAGAACAGATCAACTCCTGGAGCATTCTGGCGTACATTACCATAAAGAAGAACGATCTCTACTCCATGATCAGTGGTATGCATGTTCACCTCCTCCCAATCGCTCAATGGATTACTTCCCAGTGTAAGCGGAAGACCATGAACTACACCGCCATCGCCAAGGCAGCTGCCATATGCATTTACGGCGTTATACTCTTCCCGGAAGCCGACGGTGCCATCTCCTTTGGCAATCTTAGCATCATTGACTCCATCTCCGAAGGTATGAAAATTGGGCAAGCCGTCCTGGGTTTTCTATATGCTGGCTTGACCTCTGCAGCACTCGGGGGTCCTTTCTACGGATCGGTTGTCGCCCTTGAACTATGGATGGGGATGCATATCCAATTCCGGGCGGTGGAGGACCTGACCATGGAATGCAAGACAATGCTAATCACCCACTGGCGTATGTGGGCGGACGGCTTCACATGAGTCCTCGGGCATGGTGCAAAACAGCTCAAGTGAAGGGCATACATGCATGGCGCCAATACCTCCGAAGTCTGACCGTGGCGGATTTTGACATGCGCCCACGATTCATGCACGGCCGGACAATTCACCTTCCTCAACGTACCGGACTCGCCTTGAGGCTGCTAGGCAATGGGGCGCTAGTTTCCTACAACCCGGATCGCTGCCATCTCCAATGCGGTGCGGCTCGCACGGTGGTTCCACTTCTATCACACTTCCCACCTATCCAAGAGAGGAAGAGGGGCGATATACAGGACGAGCGCAACATGCGCAGCGCGGTTGTCCATTGGGAAGGATGTGCAACGAGTGCGATTCAAGCTGTGGTGGAAGAAGATGACGAAGCAATTGCGGAATACATTGAAGCTTTGAAGAAACTTCAGCCTGGGGGAGGGAACAATTGATTCGATTTGATTTGATTTGAATTGTAAGCCAGATGATAGTTAGGGAAGGATTTGAAAGTGTGCTTGGTTGTTTTAGAATGGATTAGGGAGTGTAAAGACTTTGAATATGAATGAATAAGAATGGATTTTCTGTGCAATGCAAGCGCTCTGTTGATGACGCGACGGTCAGGATGTCACCTTCATGTCGCGGCGGGCGGTGCGTCGCGACTAGGTCGCGACGTCCCTTCTTGACGCGACATGAACGCGACGGCGCGCTGCGTCGCGTCACGAACCGATCAATTTCAAAAACAAACGGCCCCCTTTCCTTCTTCTTTTCCGGTTTTCAAAAACTTGAACCTTCAAACCTTGAATCCTTCCCCAAACTCCCCTGCATTCCGACCTCCTTGCTAGCCCGAAACACAACCCAAGCAACCTACACTGCGATGGACGGTGGAAAAGAGACCGGCGAGGGCTCATCGCGGGGGAAGCGCCTACGCGGAGCGTCGGTATTCACGACGACGGGTGGAGGGACCCCCCGGTCGAGGAGAGAGTGCCCGAGGTCGTCATGGGAGAGGAGGAGGAAACGGCTCCGACCATGAGCGTGGAGGAGGAGAGAAGAAGAAACGGGCCAAAGCGATGAAGTGGTAAGTATCATCGACCCTAAACCTTGAATGGTAGTAGTAGAGAGATCCACGGAGCCCCTGGAGGGCGAATGTAGGGCGAGAGGCCCATGAAAACGAGGATCAAACAAAGAGGGCTCCGGCCGGTTTGAATCTGAGAACGCGTCAGCACGACCCGTCGCGACATGGTGTAGGGCAGACGCGACCTTATCGCGACCTATGAAGGTGACGCGATAAGGTCGCAGTGGCCCGCACCGTCGCGACAAGGTCGCGGCTGCAAGAGCTGTCGCGACTCTGACCGAACACACAAATAAACCTGAAATTGAACTTGAATGAATTTGCAGGGTGAAATGAGGGCTCGAGTGTCATGGACACTGGTGCTGGCTGTCTCCTGGCCCTTCCCCCTTTCAGCGAGAGAGAGTAGAGGAGATGGGGTTCGGGCAGATTTTTAGGATTGAGAGGATGAGGGTGGACCCGGCCCTCACCCAGGCCCTGCGTAGCAGGTGGACACGGAGGCGAGTGCCTTCGCGTTCCCTTGGGGGATATGAATCCCCAGCCTAGAGGATGTGAGCCGGATCACAGGGCTCAGGGTGCATGGGAGAGCGGTGAGTGAGGGGTATACCTACCCTGCTACCATGACTTAGCCGAGCGACTCTTAGACCTTCCCGTGGAGCGTAGGTCTTCCCTAGTGCCCAGAGTAGCCTTGCAGGAGAGTCTAGGTCTATTTGAGGCAGGGAAGAACGCAGGGGAGAGTGAGGATGAGTATTTGGAGAGGCTGGCTAGAGTCAGTAGGAGGGAGTTAGCGAGTGAGCCTGGGCCGCAGGCGGACTTGGACTTGCGCCGCTTCCTCGTCCTCTTTCTTGGTAGACTTTTGTTTGCCACGAGGGGCGACGCAGTCCACTGCCGCTTCCTGCCCTTGCTGGCGGATTTAGGTGAGGTAGGGGGGTATGCTTGGGGGGCAGCCTTCTTAGCGCACCAGTTTGATGGTTTGGCGCCTCCGAGCGGCAGACGTCTACGAGCGGCTTCTACCCTTTCTTCAGGTACACCTTCTCTTCTAACTCTCTTAGATTTAAACTTCAATTTTGCTTAAACTGCCAACTAATTTGTCTTTTATCTTGCAGGTTTGGGCCTATCTACACCTCCCAGCCTGAGGAGAGGGGATCTCACACGGCCGGGCCTCGTGCCCATTGCACGCCGTTGGGACTCTCGCCGAGACACTCGCCACCTGGCCGACCAGTTGGAGCGCCTCCAGGAGGCAATCGACAGCTACCCTTATCTGGATGTAAGTACCCTTAATCCCCGCCTTTTGAAATTATTTGCTTGAAATGACTGATTACTTCTCTTTGCAGGTGGTTTGGCAGCCATATCTGGGGGAGGGTGATGAGGGACAGCCTTGGTTGGTGCAGGCCCGCCCTACTTCGGTAGGTCGGTGTGGTTGCATGCACTCAACCTCGTGCTACCTCTGAACCTATTCCTGACCCAGCGCTCCTTGGGCCTCAGGCAGAGTGTCGTGGAGTTCCCCGTCCGGACGGTTTCGCCGCCGGGTCGGAGCTTTCGGGGGCTTCACGACACGACAGACTGGAGAGAGCGGGCGCGCGAGCAGATCGAAAACTGGGAGCGGAAAGGCAAGGGGGTCAGATCGGACGCGACCACTGACGATGCCTACCTCCAGGCGTACGCCTTGAAGTACGGAGGAAAGGTATACAAGAGCGCCCGACACCAGGTAGAACTTTCTAAACCACAGCTCAAAAACTGGGATTTAATGATTAAAACTGATGATTTGGCAATTCCTTGCAGGTGGACGTGACTGGTGAGATCGCATCGCTCCGAGCCTTGCTCCAGTCAGCGGTGCAAGATCGGGAGGCAGCCCAGAGGCAGACGACAGAGCTGGTAAGTACTGTGTTCACTTTCAGCCCCTTTGATTTAAGCAAGATTTTGAAACTGACATGCCTTTTGCGTGCAGCGGAGTGAGCTAGAGAGAGTGAGGGGTGCCGGAGCAGGCGGTGCTTCCTCCTCTCGGAGCGCAGGGGGGTCTCCATCACTCATGGAGGCTCGACTGGCAGGGGCTGTGCTGAGAGCTGAGGAGGCTCAAAGGCACTTGGAGGAGCGGGTAAGTTCATTTAAACACTTGGGTCGTTCATTTCCAAATGATGCTGATTGATTACTTGTTGTGCAGGAGAGAGACTTGGAGTTGGCTCACGAGCAGGCCATGACACTGCAGAGCGAGAGGGACCAGCTGCGCGTCCGGGCGGAGGCGGCTGAGTCACAGGTGGCGGAGATGACCCGGGAGCTAGCGACGCTGCGGGTACAGAGGCCATCCGGAGATCAGGAGGAGGTCATCCGACTGCGTGCTGAGTTGCTAGCACAGCAGACGCTGGCGCGGAGCCTTCAGCAGATTGTGACGGATATCGGCCGTTCACGCAGCCGGAGCCGGAGCGGCGTGAGCGTCAGCAGGGCGACCGGCGCCTCCGTCGGGCAGTATCTAGCGGGTTCCTCCAGCAGGAGGAGGAACGAGGAGGAGGAGCGGCACCGTCCGGGCGATGATGGTAGAGGGGGTGGCGAGATGTTGCCACCTCCAGATAGGAGAGAGGGATCCGGGGAGAGTGGTGGTGGTCAGTGAGGAGTCTTGTGAGCCACCTCCCCTTTTATCTATGTACATTTTGTTATCTTAGTGCAGTTTTACTTTCATGTCAATATTTATGATGAATGAATGGTTTGTGATTGACACGAGTGAGAGGCGAGATTCAAACAAGCGAGAGAGAGAGTTCTGAGCGCGACGTCGTACTCTGCTTTTAAAATCCCTGTTCCTGCACACACTTAGAAGAACAAGTTAGATCTGTTCTTAGGTTCGGCCCTTGCACAGAACATGATAAAAGCTAACTCCGCAATTTGTCAAGGGGCCGAGCCTTATTAAATAGGCGAAAAGACTATGAAAATAATGCATGCTAAAGAAAAGGAATATGTACACACCTTTTATTTTTTCTAAAAAAAACTATATATATATATATATTTTGTGATTTTGAGGATCTTTTGATTTTTTTGGAATTTTGGAATTTTTGATTTTTTTTTTGGTTTTGGGGATCTTTTGATTTTTTGGATTTTGAATTTTTTTGATTGATTTTTTTGTTTTTTTTTTTGGATCTTTTGATTTTTTGGATTTTTGGATTTTTTGGATTTTTTGGTTTTTTTTGAAAATCCTTTTGATAGCAACACTTCTTAATGTTGAGCGATTAACCGTGAACCTTACCTCTATCTCACTTTGGCGAGTAAGATTTATGTGCAACACATATTCCTATTAGGTCCGCTTAAGCTTTCTTGCCCCTGTGACAACAATGTTCCAACACAGACCAAGCGTATGGATTCTTTGGTCATTTTAGGGAGGATAGGAAGAATATAAATGAGATAAGACTCAATCTTGGAGTCGGGGTTGCCGACTTGTAAGACTTGCAACAAATAAGCTACATGTGCTATTCATCTGTTGTCCAGGGACTTTAGGGCCACAGTGTTTTCTTTTGTCTGGGGCATGCGTGCGACCGGGCTCAAGGGCGTCCCGCGGGGAACTGTACTGCCACTCTTTAACATGCCCCTTCACTTTGTCATTTCGTCGCTATATATTTTTTTGTGCTATATGCTTTTCTTAGAACTGCCCGTCCCTCCTTGAGACTTCAAACACATGGTCTGTACTGTTGCAGGTTTACAGGTTAGCCTTCCCCTGCCCCTAGACCTTGTCCGAGTAGGGAGAGAATTGACCTTTTGTTTCCCGAGCAAGGGCTAAGCGAGAACACTGTATATGAAGGGACAATGACCTTAGGCTACCATGTGAGTACGTGATTGCACATAAATATTATTTCGTCAATATGAGGGAGCGAGACACTTGGCAAATGGCTACTTATTAATTGGTGTTGTTATCCAAAAGACTTTTGATCAGGGGTAGAATCTTTTAAGATATAATCCATTCCATGGATGAGAGAGTTCATCACCATCGGCATTAACTAACCTATACGCGTTTCCCGGGTACACTTCTTTAATGACGTACGACCCTTCCCAGTTTGCAGACAATTTTGACCTTGGACCTCCAGGTTTTATGAAAATTCGCTTCAAAACCATGTCTCCTTCTTGAAATTTACGCTCAATCACTTTCTTTTGAAAAGACCTTGAGAGTCTATTTTGATATGAAAGCACGTGATCGGCTGCAGCTAGACGCCGTTCGTCTAAGAGTTCTAGTTGCGTAAGTAACGCCTCCCGATGTTCATCGGGATTAAGTTCTTTGTCCAACTGAATTCTTAGCGAAGGGATGAGAATCTCGTGCGGACATACCGCTTCCATTCCATATGTAAGTGAGAAAGGGGTTTGCCCCGTAGGTGTGCGGATGGAGGTGCGGTAGGCCCACAGAGCCTCAATTAGCTTTTCTGGCCAATCAGCAAATTTACTAGACTCACAAGTCTTCTTTAAGATTTTCAAAAGCGTTTTGTTTGTGGCTTCGGCCTGGCGTTGCCCTGCGGATAATAAGGAGACGAATGATGCAAAGAAATATTGAACTTCTTACAGAGGTCTTGAAGGTCTTGTGATATGAACTGGGGTCCATTGTCGGTGACGAGGCTGCCAGGTACTCCAAACCGTGCAATGATGTTCTTCATGATGAACCTGCACACAGTCGAACCTTTGATTTCTGCAAATGCTTCCGCTTCGGCCCATTTGGTGAAATACTCAGTAGCAGTGAGGATGAAGGATTTTTGTTTTATCTGAGCATTAGGATCACCAAGAGGCCCAATGATATCAAAGGCCCACATGGAGAAAGGCCAAGGAGAAGATAGTGGATGCAAAGAGGAAGACGGAGCATGAATTTTATCGGCATGGATTTGGCATCTGACACACCTACGGACGTAGGCGGCACAGTCTTCTTCTAAGGTTGGCCAGTAGTAGCCCTGCCTAAGGATCTTTTTGGCTAACATCTGACCATTCACACGCCCTCCGCATTCACGGAGTGAGATCCTTCCACTATCTTCCAAGCCTATTCACGGTCACGGCATTGAGGAGCATTCCATTTAGAGCGCGTCTGTAGAGGAACTTCGCATACGAGGGTATACTTCAATGCCGCTCTACGGATAGCTCGCCTATCTTCGCTTCAGCTTCTTCTGGGAAGGTACCGTCTCTACAAAACTGCTCAATCTCATGGTACCACGGGCTCTCTTCTTCCATCAATTCCCCTAATTCAACAAGCAACAATTCCTCGCTTCTTTCTTCTCTGCCTTAAACACTAGGGAGCTCCTAAGGTTTGAGAACCAAGGATCCTGAGTTGAGGGAGCTTCTAATCTCTGAACGTGATAGTCTCAGCGCTACGGCTGAGAGGGAAGGAGAGAGACGAAGCTAACGATGCTAGCATCGGCCAGAATGTTTTGGGAGCGAGGAGTATGAATCTAGATGAGTTGGGAAATTGCTTGGCGAGGAGCGTGACCAGATCTTGATATGGCTTGAGTTTGTGGTCACGAGTGCGATAGGTAGAGAGGACTTGCCGAAGAACGAGCTGAGAGTTCCTATGATCTTAAGGTGACGGGCACCTAAAAGGTAGGCAAGCTTAAGACCGGTAGGAGAGCCTCATACTCGGAGATGTTGTTGGTGGCATAGAACGAGTTGATAGCCAAGGAATGGTGATCCCCTCTGGGGGAGCAAGACTGCACCTATGCCCCGTCCCCTAGAATTGAGAGCTCCATCGAAATGGAGTGACCAGAAGGATCGTGAGAGACAAGTGATAGGTTTTCGTCGGGGAAATTCCTCCTGAACCGTATCACTATGAGAAGAGGAAGGTGAGCAAGGTGCTCAGCAATGGCATACCCTTTTATGGCTTTTTGAACAATAAAGGAGATATCGAACTGAGAGAGGAACTTTGCCAGCGCGCCAATCTGTCGGCTAGGACTGGCTTCTCAAGGAGATACCTAATAGGGTCCATTCTAGAAATCAAACTACCTTATGAGATAGGAAGTAGTGCTTCAATTTCTGCACTACCCAAACTAGCGCTGCACAAGTTTTCTCCATTGTGGTGAGTTTGAGCTCGGAAGGATTGAAGAGCCTAGATAGGTAGTAAACTGCCCTTTCTTTGCCGGATTCATCATGCTGAGCAAGGACAGCTCCTAGGGAGTCCTCAATAGTCGACAGATATAGGATTAGGGGTTCCCAGGGATAGGCGCCTGAAGCACGGGCGGATTCATAAGGTAGTCTTGAGCTCATCGAAGGCCTCTTGGCATTTGTCATTCCATTCAAAACTGACTCCTCTCTCAACAGTTCGTAGAAAGGACGACATCTTTGAGAGTGCTGAGATATGAATCTCCTTATGAACTGCAGTCGACCAATCAAACCTCGAAGTTCAGATATGTCTTTAGGAGGAGGCATCTCATTGATCGCCTTGGCCTTGTGCGGATCTATTTGAATCCCCCGCTTACTAACTATGAAGCCTAATAATTTTCCTGAGGAAACTCCAAATACGCACTTCTTTGGATTCATCTTCAATTGATACTCTTGTGCGCGACGGAAAACTTTGGCAAGCACGGAGGAATGCTCTTTTGGGTTCCGACTTCACCACGATATCATCCACGTAAACCTCAACATCAATATGTATCATGTCGTGGAAGATAGCTAACATTGCTTTTTGATAAGTGGCGCGGCATTCTTAGTCCAAACGGCATGACCACATAGCAATATTCCCCATGGGGTGGTGAAGGAGGTTTTCTCTTGATCCTCCGGGGCTAGGCGAATTTGATTATAGCCGGGTACCCATCCATGAACGATAGAGTTTCGAACCCTGCTGTATTATCGATCAAAACCTCCAAATGAGGTAGCGGGAAATCGTCCTTAGGACATGCCTTATTCAAATCCCGGAAATCTATGCAGATGCGCACTCTTCCGTCTTTCTTCATCACCAGGACGATGTTGGCCACCCACAAAGGATAGAGGACTACACGGATAAACTTGGCTTTGTGTAGCTTATCAATCTCCTCTTTCATCTTTAAAGCGATGTGGGGGAGGAACCTCCTTAACTTTTGTTTAACGGCAACTGCCCCTGGCTTCAAAATAACCTATGCTCCACCAAATCGGGGTCAATGCCAGGCATGTCATCATAGGACCAGGCAAATGAATCCTTGAATCCTTAACATTTCTATGAGCACTTCTTCTTCTTTAGGTGGGAGACCAGAAGCTATAGTTAAGAGCCTGGATCCTCTTGCGTTCCACATTCACCTCTTTAGCAGGTTCGTCGACTGCTGAGGTAGGTTCATCGAATCTCTTCATACCACTAGCATACGCCTCAGCAGCATCCTCTATCTCACCATCATTCTCATCTAATGGGTCTCCTTCGGCTACGATTTCATATATCCCAAAGCCGTCGTCTAGCCCTTCCTCTATCGGCATCTCCTCTAAGTTCAAAACCACCGCTTCTTTGACGAACTCTTCGACAGCAGAAGAGCGCCACATCTATGGACTAAGTCTAGAGGTATCTACGGGGTATGCCACTACCCTTCTTTCCTAGACGGGGGATGGGGACTCACTAGAAACTACCCCTAATCTGAGCTAGATTTGATATTTACAGGAGGCTCTGGAGAAGCGTCCAGAGGTTTATTGGAAGGGAAAACAACAGGTGCGGCAGGCCGCGAAGATCCTCCGATGGAGCTGGAGGAGGGAGCAGGCCACCGAGCTCAGGGTGCCGGCAATAGCATCGGGGTGTAGGGAGCAGAAGGCCCCTCACCCGAATCGCCTGGGATGGCCATGTTGACCACCAGGTGAAGCACGACTGGAGTGAAAGAAGGACGATGAGGCTGCCGGGGAGAGGTTCGACGGGGATCGCGTCGGGAGCAGGAGAGGGGTGACGGGGATCGCCGTTGAGGACTAGGAGCAGGAGGGGGGTGACGGGGATCGCGTCGGAAGCAGGAGAAGGAGGGGGTGACGGAGATCGCCGTCGGAAGCGAGAGCAGGAGAGGGTGACGGGGATCGCCGTCGGAAGCAGGAACACGAGGGGTTATGGGGATCGCCGTCGAGATCAGGAGCAGGAGGGGGTGACGGGGATCGCCGTGGAAGTGGGAGCAGGAGAGGGGTGACGGGGATCGCCGTCGGAAGCAGGAAACACGAAGGGGGTGACGGGGATCGCCGTCGGAAGCAGGCAAAACATATTTTTTTGTTATTTTGAATTTCTCATTTTTTTTGAAAGATAAGGAATTACATTAGACTAAATGGTTTCGGAAAAGGACAGGACCGACCCATTAAAGAGAATGATGAAGCGGGGTGAAGGACGAGTGAATGCCTCAACGGCGTTGGGCGAGATTTGAACAATGAAGGGGAGAGGCAAAGGAATGAAACTAACATTAAATCGAGCATGGATGAAATAAAATGAGTAGGAGGCCGGGAGAGCCTGGCCAGAACTCCTGTATAAGTAGGGGTAAATGATCTGACTGGTTTTCCTCACCAAACCGGGCAACTGTCGCCTGGCGGTGGTTGCTGCAGTTGATAGCGCTGCTACTTGTGGCACATCCTCTTCAGCGAAGAGATGGTTTACTGCTGAGATGAGATCTTCTGATTCCGGCTGTTCTGCCCCAGCTTCTGATTCTTCAAATAGTAGACTGACTGACGAGATGACATCGTCCTGGTCCGGGTTTTCAGTATCCTCTTCAGCCCTTTTCTTCTTGCTGGGCCGCTGCTCTTATAAAACTTGATAAGCTGATCTTGATGCTTCTGTTGTGGTGTTATACCCGGGTTGGATGGGCCCTTTGACGAAGTGCTCATATAGGGACCAGGTGAGTGGACCATGATCCGATGTGAAGGGATGAAAAAGCGGCCCATTCTGAATATCCAAGGCCACGCTTTGTGAATTTCTTGGTCGTGACCACAGTCTTGGTTTGCCCTTGAAGATGAGTACCCAGGCCTTTTCCCGATTGATAACCTAGCCTGAACATGATATCCCATCCTTTTGTATTGCGTTCGCGCCCTTTCTGATTGCCATTACAGGTGGAGACCCAATTGGGCGGTTGGAAGAGAATGTATAAGCCCAAGTGTAGTTGACATCGAGCACGAGATGATAGGCTTATTGGATGGCCATACCGATGGGAGCACCTTCTCAACAGCTTCTACTGGTGTGTTGTCGTCATACTCTTTACCTTGACTATCCGCCCTTGGAAGAGGAACTTCAGACACTGATGCGCTGTAGATGGCACTGCCCCTAACGATTCAATCCATGGGCGGCCAAGATGGCCTTGTAAGTATGATCAATGTTCAGCACATAGAACTCCACAGACATGATGAGAGGGCCTAATTCTGCTTGCAGAGTGATGACCCTGTGACAGGCACGCCGCGAATTGTCATATGCAGCAATAGTGGTAGGCGTGGGCTGCAACTGACGTTCCGATATGTTGCAAGCTCTAAGAGTGCTTAGTGGGCATACATTAATGGAGGCTCCTGTCTCCACCAGAGCCGCATCGACTGCCACTTTATTTATGGTAAGTGTCACACACAGGGGCATTTTCCTGGCTTCGGGGGCGGCCAACTCGCCATCAGAGAAGGTAATGGTGGGTCCTCTGTTCACTATTGAGAGCACTAAGGGTAGGTTGTCCGGATTCATGTCCTCGCTGACCATGACTTTTTGCAAAAAAGTTCTAAGCGCATCTTGGTGAGTCTGTGACCTCTTGATGAGCTCCAAATATGGAGATCTTGGCGGGAGTCTGATCAAGGTGTTATAGGATGTCATATTGAGTTCCTGGCGCCGGATCAATCTCTTCTGTTTCTTGTTGCTGCTGATTGTTGGTTTGCTGACCTGGCGTAGGCATGGATGCGTTAGGATACATCCGATAAAACATTCGCCAGCTCCGGAGGGTGAGGTTATGGTGGAGTGGAGGGGTTGTGGTGTCAAGGATAGAGGGGTTGGCTAGTAGAGGTGCTGGCATAGGGGAGAAAGGGGTGTTGCTTGGTGGAGGAATGATGGGTGAGGTGACAGGGAAATATGATGGTGAGGTGATGGTGGCAATGTGGGGTGTAAGGGAAGGAGGCGTGGTGGATATAGGTGTGGGAGCAGTGGGCGTGATGTGAGAAATAACCAGGAGTTGGCCTACCTCATGATCGTCATCGAAAACCCACTGGGCTTCTGGTGGTGCATGGTGGACAACGGGGTTAACTTGCGCCGGCGGAGGAGGTGGTGGAGCTGGTTGAGGGTTCGGAGCAGGTTGATGTTGTGGCATGGGGTTACGGATTATGCCTAGGTCGTTCGCCGGCTGCTGCTGTTGCTGGTGTTGCTGGTATTGCTGTTGGAAAGGCTGGTATTACTGTTGTTGTTGTTGTTGTTGCTGCGGCTGCTGTCGCCTCTGTTGTTGCTGCTGTTGCCTCTGGCCTTGCTGGTCCCTCAGAGTTTGGATCAACCTCTTCATTTCTGCCCAATCAATCTGTTTTGCTCATGGAGATCGTATATCATGTCCCGGAATTGGAAGCAATCGGACACATTGTGGCCCGGATGACGATGATAGACGCAGTACTTGTTTGATTGACCGCCATATTCCAATTCGCCTTCTCAGGAGGGAGTCTTAAGGCATTTAGAGACATGAGGGCTGCAAAGACATCAGCTAGAGATTCGGGTAATGGAGGGTATTGGGCCCTCTTGGGCCCATTGGGTTTCCTGGGGGCATAGCCATTTTGAGGAGGAGGAACCTGGGAGTATTGGCGCTGATCATGAGGGGGATTTTGTCCTTAGGGAGGTGGCTGCCTATTGTTGTTGTTGTTCCAAGACTGCTGGGTTTGCTGGGTATAGGGGGACCTACCTACTGGGCTTGGGGATTGCTAACGGCACCTACTGTTCTGGTCTGGATCCCCTCGGTGACTGGGCCTTGCGACTTTTTAGCATAACGGGCCTTGGGGGTCTCGAATATGGAATGTATAGGTGAGTCCTTGAGTTGGGTTTGAATGAAACGGGCTCGACTGTATAATTGGTGCATGGTAGAGATGTCGTTCATGGCCAAGATAGTTCGGTAGGTGGGCGTGGCATTGGAGATCAACAGCTTTACCTTCTCCTCCTCAGGCATTGGGCAACGGACTTTGGCGGCCTGTAGCACCCCGGAAATTTTAATTACATAAAAATTCAAATAAATGGAAATGAATAATTTCCATAATATCGGAGTATTTAAAACATACGTATCATTATCGTATGTGCTAAAACACATCGGAAAATTCCGTAAAAATTATAAATCAACCTTAAATATTATTATAAATGTTTCACAAAGAAATTTGTGCCAAGAAAAATCAGATTATCCAAGTTTAAAGTGTTTTGCGACTTATTACCGTAATTCATGAATAAGTCGGAAAATCATTATCACACATACTGGAATGAGTTAGAAAATTAAATAAAAATCATAAATGGACTTCAAATAATATCCTATAATGACCCATCAAGAAATTTGGTTCAATAAAATCATTTGGGCTAGGTTTAAGAGTTATTGCGACCGATTATCTAAATAAGGAAACAAGTCGGAAAACTGTTAACACGGAAATACAACGCAATCAAAAATTAAATAAAAGTCTTGGGGAGACTTCCAACATTATATATTGATGACCCATTATCATAATCAGGCCAATGGACAACATTTGGCCCAAAAATCAAAGGAAGCTAGAAAATACATAGAAATTCGTAACCATAAATAAGCTGAAATTAAAAAGAGGCAATTAGAGTTGAATTGGGATGCAATCATGCATTCATGGCAACCCAAATTCGTGCCTAACTATGAGGGTAGGTTTCCTAATGCCTCACACACTCAAAGGGAGGAGGAAATCATCAAAAATAGGAAACCAAACATGCCAATCCCGAAATCCTCTTTTCCTAGTTATAATAGGACTCCTAAACACCATGGTTACTTAAATACTCTTCACCCAAACCCTAGGAACGAATTTAGAACTTGCTAGGGTCGTGTGGAGGAGCTCTTGGTGGCTGAGGAGCTGTGGAACGACCACAAGAAACCGTTCTTCCTCCCCTTCTCATCTGCTGCGACCTGCACAAACCACTCTCTTGAAGTCGACCAAAGGTAGGTTTTCTCGGGCCAAACCTTAACATATCCTATACCAATGTGTAGAGAATCAAGTTAACTTTCATTTCCCACTGGTTTCATCGAATTTCATTTAGTAGATCTTGATTTATAAGCGTTTTGCCATCATCGCGCACTGTTAGAGCTTTTCCCGTTCTTAATATGTTTGATGTGATTCAAGACCGAATTAGAGTAAAATCTTAACATGGACGTTATTCTAATTGATGTCACGATCATCTTTCATGTTGAACGTTTTGTCTAAATCTCATTAGTTAGAGAGTTATGAAGCCCGTAAGAGAGTCATGCATAATACTGTGTTTTCGGGTTTGCAGTTAGCCTTAGGTTATTCCTGTTTTTCTTGAGATTTAAGACCGAAGTAGGTCAAGACTCCAACATGAAAGTTCTTTTATTAGTCATTAGGGTATCTTTCATGTTAAAGGTTTTGTGTAAATGTCATTAGTTTGAGAGTTATAAACTTCATAATAGAGTCATGCATGATACTGCGTTTTTCTGGTTGCATTTAACTTTAAGTTCTTCATGTTTTTCACAAGGGCAAAGGCCGAATTAGGTAAAACCCCCAACATCAAAGTTCTTCCAATAGATGTCCTCGACATTTTCTATGTTGAAAGTTTTGTCTAAAGGTCAGCATATAGAGAGATATAGGTGTTTCATGAATATCGCTCCTGTGTCAAAACATGGTAAGTCTGAACCAAGAGCATGTCAGATCCCAGTCGGACTCAGGCGCAGATCCTGTGAATGTGACGGCTCGATGTGTCGCCTTCCGAGGTCTCGTCGCGACAGCCCGACATGTCGCGACCTGATTGCGACAAGACCGTTGTCGCGATCATGCTGTCTGAATCGGACCGCCCCAGTCGCGTTCTTCACAACTACTTGTCGCCTTCCTTATAGGGATATGTCGCGATCTCAGAACTTTACCTGAAACCACGTGTTTTCCTGCATAGTTTTTCGCATATACCCAAGATCTGTTTAAATATGATATTTACTGTGTAAGTTGCATGTCTTGGGTCTAATCCTTACATGATTGTTGTTTAATGGCTTAAAAGCGATTAACCCATTTAAAAAGCTTTAATTACATGAATGCTATTCTAAGTGCTCCTTAAATATTATGATCCATTCGTGCTACTTGTGATTTAATCTTCCTACTGTTCTTCCACGTTTAAATGATAAGAGTTATCATAAAATCTTGCAAACCATGATGAGTTAAAGTGCATAGTTTTATTCCATGTTATATTGTCAAGTGCTTCCTGCGAGTTTGAGACCGATGGTTTGAGAATTGAGACACGCGTACCGCACTACACACTAGCACTGTTAGGTAGCCTTTTCTTGGGAAATTGGAAACTCTCTACCGGTCATTCCGAATCGGTAGACTAGCGACCTTTTCACCAAGGCCTCCGTAAATCTCCTCTGACCATGGATTCCCACATGGCCGACGAGTTGGTTGTACCATTGAAGTTCCCTGGAGATAGCGTGCACTTCCTTTCTCTTCTTAATCTCGTGAGTGTGACTTACAAACTAGACTAAAGCCATTAATGTAAAGATTGAACGAAAGTATAAATTGTACCGTTATGCTGCCGAATTTATCTCTTGACCATTGTTCTCATGAAATCATGTTCAATTTAATTATTACTTCTTCTCATCATCATCATGAACATGACATTACACATGCTACGTTTTGAAACTCTCATTGGCCATTATTAATGACTGTGGATATCTACATTTAAAAATTTAAGTGAGATGCTGACAGGGCACGGCGTGTGTCCAAGGGCTCCAATCTAGCCCCAATGACGGCGAGTCATAGATATACTGTTAACCATGGGGTATAATGATTACTGGCGTTGCATCTGCGCTGGGAAAATCGTGCGTGCGTGTTGAATGATAGATACATAACCACATACACGTGTCCTGGTGTACATTCTTGATGGATCTTTTCTTGGTGTACATTGGTGTCTACGTGCCTGATTAGTGTTACTTGATCGTGCTTGTGAAATCTTGCTTGCTTGCTTGCGTGATATGGCCATTCTGCATTTAATGCAATTAGTGATATCTTGCATTCTTGAAAGCTATTAACATCAAGTGAAATCTTGCGTGCTTGTACAAAGTGATCTATTCCTAGTTCTCTCTTGTCATCTTGTTCATCAATCTTATTCTATCATGATCTCTCTCTCTAGCTTGTTTTTATATCATGTTTTAACAAGTTTTATTCGTACTTGCATATCATTCATCGTACTTGCCTAGTTCTAAAATGTTAATCACTTATATCATTGCCCGCACATTGAGATATAAATCCTACTGGGCTAGTTTGCTCATTCCCTACTTTTACCCAATCTAGGTGACCATGAAGTGCAAGAGGAAGAGCAAGTCGAGGATGGGAATGCGTCCGAGTGAAGAGCGTTCCAAACATGAGTCTATCTATAGTTAGTTTATTTGAGTGTTAGAACAATGTAGTAGGAAGTGAGGTAGTATGTACTTTTGCTTTTATTGAGTCTTAGTCCTGTATTAGTTTATCTGAGACAAATATGAGATTTGAATGCAATTTATAATTGAGTTCACATTTGGGCCCTATTATGATGTTGTGTTGATACACATTTAGTGCGTGCTAGCTAGAGGCTTATTTGCCGACTGTCCACGTCTCGAAATATCGACTCAAATTATTATTATTAATATCCGCTGCGTAATTCTTGGGACGTGACATGTGATGACCCAACCAGCAAACTGACCCAACAACCGTGTCAGTTGGTAGACTTCCCAAGAAGGTCACCCATCCTGGGACTACTCCCAACTGAGCACGCTTAACTTTAGAGTTCTTTTCCTGCTCGAGCTCTGAAAATGACTAGTCCGGGTTGTTGGTAGTCTGCTGATTTAGTCCATTTAACATATTCTTATATGGGGTATTACAATCTACCCCTCTTATATAAGCGACGTCCTCGTCGCTACTCACACATAGCACACAATCAAACCCCAGGCAGGCAGGATTCTAGAGATGGCCCCCACAGGCTCAAGAGGTGGCTCCCACTATGTAGCACTTTGGGCCATTATGGCCTCAAGAGGTGGCTCCCATAGCGTAGCACTTTGCCCTGTGTGGCACTTAGTTCCTGCACTTCCGGCTGGGCAAGGCTCTGATACCATTTGTGACGACCCAACCAGCAAACTGACCCAACAACCGTGCCAGTTGGTAGACTTCCCAAGAAGGTCACCCATCCTGGACTACTTCCCAAGAAGGTCACCCATCCTGGGACTACTCCCAACTGAGCACGCTTAACTTTACAGTTCTTTTCCTGCTCGAGCTCTGAAAATGACTAGTCCGGGTTGTTGGTAGTCTGCTGATTTAGTCCATTTAACATATTCTTATATGGGGTATTACACGGCCAGAGAGCGCCACCGGTCAGCATAGGTGGAGAAATCCTCTTCTGGTTTCATCTTCTCAGCTACCAAATCCACAAAAGAGTATTCGGGTCCCACCCGATCCTGAAACTGCTGCAGAAATCTTTCTTGGACGATTTGGAAGTCCTCGGCCTCCTCAGAGGCAAAGAATAGAACCACTCCAAGGTTGGACCATCTAATGATTTTCTGAACAGATATGCCATGAGATGGCGGTCATACTTGTGCGGCGGCGATTCATAGACGAAGTCCTTCAGATGAACATAGGGGTCCCCTACCCCAGAGTATCGACGATATACAGGGAGCTCGGACTGGGGAGGCACCCGGAGGTATTGAAAGGATGGGAGGGCAATGTCAGCTACCTTCCGAGGATCAATTTGCCTCCGGAGGTCATGAAGCTCCTTCTTCATACTTGTCCATTCGCCAAGAAATCGGAAGGAGATTGGATCTGATGCGTAGGGACAAGGGAGCGTGGCCGCTCGAAGGAGTGAGACCTCTCGTGAGGAAGCGGAGCTGGCTCGGCCGTATAATATGTAGTGGGAGGAGACCGAGGCCGAACATCTCGTGGGGGGAGGTAGCTTGGTTCTGAAAAATGAATGGCCCGAGGACGGAGAGGTGTGGGGTCTGCCCCAGACGAAGAAAGGTGAGGGCTGAAGCGACGCGGACGGAGGACTCTGCCGGTCAGGCTGGGTTTTGACCCCAGGGAGATAAAGGTTGTTTCCCCTTGGCAGCAGCTATGAACTCTCGGACTTGGTCTGGAGTGAGGTGAGGAAGGCGCTAGCTGAATTGAGAGTGAGGGTCATCATCCCCGGGAGGAGAAGGAGGACGGGATTGGATCCCAGTAATGGAGGGAGGCTGGATATGCCCCGGGAGAGTGGCCATGGAAGGTTGGGCCACTTCCTCGAGCAACCCAAGGGGTAGGGCATCGTCGGCAAGGACTCGAAATTGGTCCATGTCGAAGAGGGGATTATGATAAAGCACGAGGATCGGAGGGGACTGACTCGATCTCCCTAAACAATGACGCATACACCCTCCAACCAATTTGGGGGGACACACCTAGACTCTAGCACGACAAGAAAGACAGAGAGGAGAAGGGGGATCAAAGCACTCAAGTTATCATGCTTACAACGCAAATTTCTTAAGATTCGAACTTGACCTTTTAAGTGAATTGATTAAAGGGATGTCACTCGGTCATGCGGTCCCTGATAGGAATGAACTCAAGTGCTCCGGTATGACTAAGGGTGGTACACACTCACGCGGGGGTGGTTCAAACTAAGGGTACAACGGGTACAACCAGCCCGGCGAACCGCAACGTGCGTACGGCCACAGGGACTTATGGAGGTCCTCGGAAGGTGGCCCGAGTCAGCCTACGAGTGCTCGTAGGTGAGAGGACTCACTCAACCAAGGGGGAACCTAATCAAATGGGATGAACAGCGTATGCAAGGGACTAAATGTATGCAAGAATGGAGATAAGGAGCAAACATGGTGACAAAAGGAGTCCTCGGGTAGAGTCGCGACGGCCAGATATGCCGCGACCCTATCGCGACAGAGCGGGCTGCCGCGATAAAGACAGAGGCCTGAAAACACACTGAGTCACCAACCCAATTCAAACAGACTATCCTATAAAGCTAAGGAACACCAAGAGAAACTATAGTGATACAACATGAATCAGGGAGCATACAGAAGCCGATTCAGGGCTGAAAACAAGAACATACAAGGCAAACCTGCTAACGCATCGCCTGTCCAAACCGCGACTAGGTCGCGTCCACTCGTCCGACCGCGATAGGAACTAGAATCTTACAGATGAAACTTAAACGGGAAATCCGAACCCTAACAGGATGTTATCAGACAGAAACACGAGCAAACAACATCTAAGACATGTAACAACGACGCATGTTCTTATGGGCATTGAACAAAGAAGGCAAATGGAATAGCTAGCACTAACTTGATGACGCGTCCCCTGCGTGCGACGTGAACTTGTCGCGACCCCGCGATCGGTCGCGACAATGACAGAGCGAAAAGTGCAGGGAATAAAGAATAGAACTCTAACAAGACACTATGATGACAAACAACAAGGAAACATGGCAAGCAGACAATCAAAAAATCTACGAGGGTGGCAGTGAAGGTCCCACCGTGATCGCCAAATAGTGTAATCACAGGGATTGGCTTCCCCTCGACATGGACATGGATATCAAATATGATAGCGTAGGAAAAAGGATGTGATCGCCACCTAGATAAGTTGCCTAATAATGTAGAAAGACAATGGCTAACTTAAACTAGGAAAAAGGAAGAGAACAGAAAATTGACCTGGTGTCGCGGTCGCCATGGCCGCCGCGTCTCTATATCGCGTCAATGGAAATCGACGCGTCTTTGTCGCGTCACCCTAGGCCGTCGCGTTCTCTGAATGCGGGAGATTTGTTGTAGTGACCTTCTTCTAGTCCTCCAGCCGGCTAGAGCACCAGAGCTCCTCGTAGACTTTGCTTGCTTGCCTGTCAATCAAAAGAAAACACAAAGAAAAGACCCTATTAGAACGTGTAAAGTGTAGTATCTATTCTAAAAGACGAAATGAGATGGGAGATCATGGCGGGAACGCACCTGGGGTGGTTTTAAACCCCTGTGGGTGTGGGAAAACGTGGGTGGATGGTGGATGTGCTATATTTAAAAGAACGTAAAAATGCATGTAGAAATAGAAAAGAGGAAGAGGAAAGGGAATGAGCCCCATTAGGGCGACTTCCTGGCGTGGATGCAGCTCCGATGATGTGCAAAGAGGTCCAGGAGATTGCTGAAGTCACCCTCTTCACGTTCCTTGCTCCATTGATGGTGAAATGAATGAGTTGTGAGGAGTGGAATGTGAAGGGAAATGAGTGGAATGAGCGGCTGTGTGGCTAAGTCTTGTTCAGAGGAAATTTTGGCAGCCCTTCGGGGTGATCATGAGGCTCTCCTCGTTCATGAGGAGGGGCCCTCCTTATATAGAGCTTGGAGTGAGAAAATTAGGTATTATCTCCTCGAAAAGGTGTGGAGATTAAAAAGGGGGATAAAGCTTTATCAAAATCGGGTGTAGAGTATTTAGGGGAGCTTAGGAGAGTCCCTAGGGCCAAGGATCCGTCCAAAGGGGTTGGGATAACCCTCTTAGACCAAGTTAAAGTGCATGGGAGGATAAATAGGGTGTGGTTATGGAGGCCAGAGATCTCGGGCATTGTCGCGTCAGATCGTGGGGTCGCGACTAGAGATGCGACGGTGCGGGGGGGACGCGACAGCATTGCCCACGTGCATGGATAATGCATGGGCTATCGCGGCGGCCCAACCCGTCGCGACTATAGTCGCGGCGCCACGATGCGTCGTGACAAGGATCCTGAATTATCTTGGATTATTCTCTCTAACCACATGATTAAAATAGGAGTTATATTCCTCTAGGGACTCTCAAATGATTGATTTCGGGTTTCAAGGTATTTTAATGGATTAATGGGCTCAAATCAAGGCAAGTGATGGGCTCAAGGTGAGTGACCAATTAGGGGCCCACTAAGGTAGCAAGAAATGCGGTTCAACCCATTAGTCATAATCGGGTGTCTACAATGAGCAGTAGCTGTCGACAGCAGCATGTCGCCTGTCGACAGACGTAGTTTTGGAAAGATCCGATGGTCATAATATGATCCATATTTGGGTGATTCTTTTAAGCACGACTCTCCATGTTTGGACACCCATATATATAGATCATATAGGTCTATTTTCGCAACAAGAGTCCACAATACCAAAACTCTAAGCAAGTCTCATGAGAGAAAGCTTCCACCTGCTGCTCTGCTTCAACCTGCCGTCTAGGGAAAGGAAGATCCATCTTCCAAACAGAGGTGAAGCCAGTTCATCCGTCGTTCAAGCTTCTCAATCATCTGATACGTGTCAAGATGAAGCTTGAAGCTCTTCTGGACGAATATCACAAAGAGTTCTAATTCAGGATTTGTTCTTTCAACTTAGAACTCTTCTCTATTTCTTCCTTTTCATAATTCTGTGTGTGTGGTTGTGATTCAAGCTTTCCTTGTGCTTGATTCACGTGGTTTATGTTGTTCTGATCGTGGCTTTACATCAGACAACGTGGGTGTGTGTGTTGTAGTGTTGAACTCGCTCATAAGCAGTGATTTCTGCGTGTGTGTGTGGACGGTGGACGTAGGATACACAAGTTGTGTACTCCAAACCACCTTAAATCATCGTGTCTGTGGTTTGAACGTTTTACGTTAGATGTTTGGTAGGCACATTGATCTTTCACACGCTATATAAATTGTTGTTTCATCTACTTACAATTAACACACATCTTGATTCAATCCTAAACCTGTTTGAGATTTCGATAAGTCTATGTCCCCATCGAAAAGAAGGTCATAGTGTTTTAAATTGATAGTAATCTATTCAACCCCCCTTCTAGATTACCATAATAGGCCGTTCCGCATATCTATCAGGCACGAAAGGCCATACCGGCCCCAACCCTCAAGGCACAAGACACGAAGCAATGAAAGAAACACGCTCAAGGTGTAGTACACGACCGCAACAACGACATAAAATGACACAGGGCCAACCGCAGTGGACTCTCCACCAGTGACCCATAAGAGAAAAACACAAGGAAACCTAGTAGCTTCAAGAGCACAACGACCACATCGGCTCTTAGAAGCCCACCACACAAGGCACCACACAAGGCACCTCTCCCACCACGCAGGCGGAGAGGGCCACACGCCAAGTAGCGACAAGCACCTCCAAGCACAGCTGAGGCACAAGCAAGACACGCCAAGCAGCGACACGACACTAAATGTCTTGTGAAAGCACCGCCACCCCGAGCAACCTACGGAAAGCAGAGGAAGAAGGCACACAACTGGCCTCTTCCTCACACAAAAGAGAAAACATCACACTAGGCTGGCTCTCACCCAAGAGGCACAACTAGCCAAACACCCACTACACTCACCAAACCACCAACTGGGAGAGCACGCAGGGTGCGAGAAACAAAGCAAACCACCCGACCACAGGGACACACAAAGTCTCACCAGCGCAGCCGAGAAACTCGAAAACGAACAAGAAGACAACCTGGCCAGCACCACGACCAGACACACAGTTAAAGCACCACACTTTGACCGACAAAGCTCAAGTAGACTGTCACACAGGTAGTCCGACCAGCAACAATGACAGCTCATCTCAACAGGGAGAAAGAGCAGCGACAACCAAAATAACCACAGGGCAGCTCTGGGGAGAACCTCCACCAAAAGAGCCAAGAGCTGTCCTGGGAGAACTTCACCGGAATGCAGCTCACCACACGACACACTTCAAACCATAGGGGCAACACAACGGTAGCCCAAAACAAACACCGAGCACTCCTGGGAAGAACCTCCGCCAGAAGCGACAAAGGGCGATCCTTGGAAGAACCTTCACCAGAACATACAAAACCAAATGGCCAAACAACACAGACCATCAGAGAGAAGCACTACAGCAAGCAAAACTGCAGAAGTAATGCAAGCAGGTCCTGGGAGAGCCTCCACCAGAACCACCATGGCACCGCTCTGGGAAAACCCGCCAGAACGCACCCCAACCAAACGACAGCATACCTCAACCCTGAGGTAGCACAACAACCGGCAGAGACAAGCCCAGAACAGTCCTAAGGGCAAGCCTCACCAGGACAACAGCCAACCGATCTGGGAAAATATCACCAGAACACAGGGCAGCCAAATGATGCACCCCAACCTTGAGGCCAATGCAACGGCAACCAACAAGACAACAGAGACCTCAAACCAAAGAGGTAACACAAGGGAAGACTTCAATGAGCACAGAAGCAGTCCCAGAGGGAGAGGAACTGTCACGCCCTTCCAATTTAGCAGCGGAATAAATCGGAGGAAAATGTAAGCAACGAGTATGGTAACGACAATTGCGCATACATTCACAAACATCAGAGCATCTAATGAACAATAATTGAAATAAACTCTTGATTTCATTATAAAATCACGAAGACTATTACAACCACTAATTCGGAGCCAATACATAGGGCTCAATGACATCATTATATTGAAAAGAAATCTAAAGCAATAACTACTAGACGCCAATGGTGCTAGGGTAGCTTCGTCATTTGACTCCGGGTCATTCATCACTCTAGTCTCATCCCATTGGTACGTATAACGTCATGGTCTGACTTACCTGAGACAAAAATAACAAATAACGAAGGGTGAGCGATAACGCCCAGTAGAATTTAAATCTCAATAGTCAAGTAGGCTTTAAATAATTAGTGCTTTAAAAGGCAGAGTAACAAATGATAGAGCGAGTCATGTAAAGTCGAGAAAGTAATAGCACAAGTAACATGGTTCAAATAGCAAATGAATCAAGTATAGCACGATGATTAAAGTCAAGTCACACAATAGGAAGTAATGTCATTATCAAGAAATAGCAAGCGACAAGTATAGAAAGAAGAGAGATAGTAGATAGTCATGTAAAGAGTAAATTGCACGTTGATTGATTCTCATCAATCGAAATAGTACAACACTTTTGATTAACTTTTGTCAATCGAGATAGTAATGGCACTTTGGTTATCTGTAGATAGCCGAGAGAGAATATAGCACTTTTATTGTCAATAGACAATGAGAGAATATAGCACTTTGAACATGATTATGCCATGTTAGAACGCAACAACTCAAGATAGCAAGTATCAAGTAGAGAGTACGACAGTAGTTGCTCAATAACAGGATAGTGGCAGTACAGTAATAGTGCAATATGTCTGATTTAATAGACTAACAGTAACAGTGTAACAGTCAGATGTCTAGCTAATTCAGAATAGTCAATCAGAACCGGTGCAATGCAGGCACCATCTATAGCCCCTGCAGGTATTTTCGGGTGGCTCTATGCCCCCAGGACTAGATTGGAGTCCCTCGGACACTCTCCGTGCCCTGAACAGTATGCATTCAATTCAGAAGAGTCACAAGACCCTTTTTAGCGCTAGACAGTCATGAACAATACAAAACAGTAGAAGCCACACAGCTCAAAGGGTACCAAGAGAGTATTGGATAAGAGAGACAAGATAGTAGAGTGAACGTGAATAGATGAGCGAGTAGAATATAGATGAGATCTTATGGTCATTGAACACGAAACGTCGAGTAACGAGTGATAGTAACAGTTGCACAACACGCGCGTACGGTGTTGGCAGTAAGGTGGAATTCACTACCTTTTCGCTGGCCATGTTACGCACAGGTTCAGAGGTCCGGCGTGATTCAAGATAAGAGAGAGAACAATCTAAGGCCATATGGATCTTACTGATCCCTAGAGTGTATCATAGGTGTTAGGGTACAACTAGCTCGTCGACCATGTGGGAATCCATGGACAGAGGAGACTTATGGAGGCCTTGAACAAAGACTCATTAGTCCGGCAGAAGGAGTATCCGACGGAGAGTTCGTCCAAGTCAAGAGAACGTGTATATAGATACAAGTGCCCGACGTTCTAGAGGATTTCTAGAATAGTGGAGCGTCGATAACGGTATTTCCAAAACATCACGAGAAAACATAGACAAGTTCATTTAAAATAGGGTAATTAATATACATAATTGAAATAAATTGCTAGATTTACATGTGACAATTTTCTTGCCAAGTTAAGCCATATTGGATGGTTCAAGTGTGTGCATGTGACATAGAGAATTATGGAATATGAAAGAGTCATGTGAATAACTTAATTTAATTAACATATGTCCAAGATTTATCAGCATCATTTACTGTGTTAGGAGAGTTAACAAGGCATGAGTTCACTGTTGAAAAATAAGACTTGCAAAAATATATGGTTTTCATGAAAAACTTTCAGAACGCGATGGATCTTTGTAAGGGTCGTGACGGGATCAAGTGTGAACGTGACAGGGGCTTGTAAGGATCGCGACGGGCTTGTCTGATCAGGTAGGCAGATCGTGATAGGGTTTTCTGAGGGTCGCGATGGATCTATCAGGTCGGGCGGCCAGAACGCGACGGGGTACCTTGTCGTGATCAGATCACGATAGGTACGTGTGTCGTGACGGCTCTGAGAACACAACCTATCGGGCCGTCACGTTCTCAGGTTCTGAACCTGAGTTCGAGCAGGAAAAGGACAGAGCCTCGGATTGTGGGTCAACTTACCCTATTTGACACAGGGTGATTCAGAAAATCATAACTAATTATACAAGCGATGAAAAATCATGAAACTAGTTTCAAATTAATCTAGACATACCAAGTACTTAAAGTAAATAGGAATTTGAAAATAGATAGAGTTTAGACAAGCTTTATTCAAGTCAAACATGGAGTACATGACACAATGAGCAGTTGAGATGAGAGAATTAATTCACAAAGTAGGGTGGATAAAAATTAGGGCTTTTAGAGGCATAAGATGCTTGACATGCATCAGTATCTCCAATAAAAATTTGAGAGCATGGGATCCAGTATTCAAGGAGATATGAATTTAACATGAATGTTCGGGGTCAAGAGAGTTGCAGGACTTCAAAATTCAAGAAGAAAATATTGGCTCAATGGAAAATTATGAAACTTGAGGGATTTGTTCCTAGTACATGGAACAATCTACAGACGAAATCTTATGATTTTAGCTTGTGAGAATGCCTACCTTGACTCGATTTCCTCTTATAGGGCTAGAACTTGAAGAACTCGGGATGAAGCCTGATGAAGCCTTCTCCCCATGAATTCTCCTCCTCCTTGGCCTCTCCTCTAGGTCCAGCAAGCCCCATCAATGTGTTAGGGCCGGCCATGGAGAGATTGGAGAGTATTTATGCTTGTTGGGTTGTTATTTCCTAATAGGACTCTAATCCCCATTAAATTCCGAATTTCATATTTCTTAACCTCCTTCCAAGCTTTCCACTTCCAATTTGGGTTAGGATGGGAGTTAAATTCATGGCCAACCTATTAGGGTAGGTTTAGGAATCCAATTCCAACCCAAACTAGCTATTTTACTTATTTAATAACTCTTTTCTATTTAGGTAATAATTAAGTTACAAATTTAGGATATTTTCCTATTATTCTTCATTTAAATCCTTATTTTGGCCCAATAAATCTTATATGGTCAATTTATCAAAGCCCATTATTTTTTGGGATTTATCTTATGGGATTTCCCTTTTTAATTAGGGAATAATAAAATTTTTGGATTTTATTATACTTTTCTTACTTGAATTTATTCATGGCTAGGTGAGGTCCATTGGTCCAATTTCGATAATGGGTAATCATTTCATGATGTTGGGAGTCTCTCCGACATGTTCGTTTAATTTATAGCCGCGTTATTTTTCCGTGTTAACGGTTTTTCGACTTAGTTTCCAAATTTGGATAATTAGTCACGTGAGACGTATGCTTGGCCAATCGGATTTTTTGTTGCACAAATTTCTTCATGGAACACTTAGGGATAGTATTTGGGGTTGATTTATAATTTTTACGAAATTTTTAGATGTGTTCTCGTACATACGATAATGGTATGTATGTTTCTATTATTCAGTTTTTATAGAAAATTATTATCTTGGATTTTTAAATACTAAATTTTCTGGGTTGCTACATCCTCCCCCACTTAAAAATAATTTGGTCCCCAAATTCATATGATATGATACAACTACCAATTTATTCTAAATATTTCAATCCATCATCTCCCTCACTTAGGGCTTTGCTATTGTGAAAATAATATGAACTTAACGAAGGGTTTAGTGATGATACCTTGTCCACCTTCATTGGCCTGTGTTATATCCACAAGGGCTTGAAATCGTCTTTGGCGTGGAGTTTTGGTTCTTCTATATTGGACAGTTGATGACTTGATGTTGTTGACTTCCACAACACAAGCTTCTGCCTAATTTCCTCCAACAGTTATCAATCTGATGCCCTGGTTTTTTACAAAATTTACAGAATTCCTTCCTCTTCACTTCCCCTTTCATTCTCTTTCTATCTACTGTATTTCTTCCTTTATTATCATTGGAATGGGTAGCACGTTCCCTTTTCAACACCTTCTTCTTATGGATCTTTTCAAGAAGTTCCATGGTGTCCTCTACTAATTGAGCTCTCAATACCATGATTGAATATACTTCGATGTCTAGTGGAGCCAACTTTTCCGAGAACACAGGTCTCAACCCTTCTAAAAATCTCTTGGCCTTCATCTTCTTCGTACTGACCAAATGTGGTGCATACTGTGCTAGTCTTTCAAATTGCACTTCATATTCGACTACAGACATCATTCGTTGTTTCAAATTGGCGAATTCATTTGCCTTCTTCTCACGAATCCTCTCGGAAAAATATTTGGTATTGAAGAGTTCTAAAAATTTATCCCACTCTATGTTGATGTTGGGTAGTTGTCAAATGGCAGCTTCCCACCAAGCTCTAGCATCGCGGTCCAATTGGAAGGTTGCCAGAATAACTTTCTTCTACTCTGAGCATTGCATAACTCTAAAGATTCGTTCCATCGCCTTCACCCAATTTTGAGCTTTATCGAGATCCGGAGTTCCATTAAACCTAGGGGGATTTATTCGTTGAAAGTTCCCATATAAGTCTCCTGCCCCATTTCTTGTTCCTGCTTGAATCACGTTGTTAAGGGCTTGAGTTAACCCCTGTACGGTCTGTTGTAATTCGTGCATTTGTGCATGCTCGCTAGCCATCTCCTCTAGTTCCTGCAAGCAAGAATACTTATTAATGTCTTCTTAAACTTAGGGTGCTTATACATATAGTTAAGCTCCTAGCATAACCCCAAGCTTTACCCAATCTCTCACATAGGTATGGCAGTTGACTTAGACACGGTCATGACAGTTCACCTAGAACATCCCTAGACTTAAAATATCCTAATAAGGACATCCTAAGCTCTGATACCAACTGTCACGCCCCTCTAATTTAGTAGCGGAATAAATCGGAGGAAAACGTGAGCAACGAGTATGGTAACCAATTGTGCATACATTCGCAAACATCAGAGCATCTAATGAACAATAATTGAAATACATTCTTGATTTCATTATAAAATCACTAAGACCATTACAACCACTAATTCGGAGCCAATACATAGGGCTCAATGACATCATTACATTGAAAAGAAATCGAAAGCAATAACTACTAGACTCCAATGGTGCTAGGGTCGCTTCGTCATTTGACTCCGGGTCACTCATCACTCTGGTCTCATCCCATTGGTATGTATAATGTCATGGTCTGACTTACCTGAGACACAAATAACAAATAACGAAGGGTGAGCGATAACGCCCAGTAGGACTTCAATCTCAATAGTCAAGCAGGCTTAAAATAAATAGTGCTTTAAAAGGCAGAGTAACAAATGATAGAGCGAGTCATGTAAAGTCGAGAAAGTAATAACACAAGTAACATGGTTCAAATAGCAGATGAATCAAGTATAGCACGATGATTAAAGTCAAGTCACGCAATAGCAAGTAATGTCATTGTGAATAAATAGCAAGCGACAAGTATAGGAAAAAGAGAGATAGTAGATAGTCATGTAAAGAGTAAATTGCACGTTGATTGATTCTCATCAATCAAAATAGTATAGCACTTTTGATTAACTTTTGTCAATCGAGATAGTAATGGCACTTTGGTTATCTGTAGATAGCTGAGAGAGAATATAGCACTTTTATTGTCATTAGACAACGAGAGAATATAACACTTTGAACACGATTATGTCACGTTAGAACGCAACAACTCAAGATAGCAAGTATCAAGTAGAGAGTACGACAGTAGTCACTCAATAATAGGACAGTGGCAGTACAGTAACAATGCAGTATGTCTGATTTAACAGACTAACAGTAACAGTGTAACAGTCAGATGTCTAGCTAATTCAGAACAATCAGTCAGAACCGGTGTAATGCATACATCGTCTATAGCCCCTGCAGGTATTTTCGGGTGACTCTCTGCCCCCAGGACTAGATTGGAACCCCTCAGCACTATCCATGCCTTGAACAGTATGCATTCAAGTCAGTAGAGTCACAAGACCCTTTTTTGCGCTAGACAGTCATAAACAATACAAAATAGTAGAAGCCACATAGCTCAAAGGGTACCAAGAGAGTACTGGATGACAGAGACGAGATAGTAGAGTGAACGTGAATAGATGAGCGAGTAGAATATAGATGAGATCTTATGGTCATTGCACAAGAACGTCGAGTAACGAGCGATAGTAACAGTTGCACAACTCACGTACAGTGTTGGCAGTAAGGTGGAATTCACTACCTTTCCGCTGGCCATGTGACGCACAGGTTTAGAGGTCCGGTGTGATTCAAGATAAGAGAGAGAACAATCTAAGGCCGTATGGATCTTACTGATCCCTAGAGTGTATCATAGGTGTTAGGGTACAACCAGCTCGTCGACCATGTGGGAATCCATGGACAGAGGAGACTTACGGAGGTCTTGAACAAAGACTCACTAGTCCGGCAGAAGGAGTATCTAACGGAGAGTTTGTCCAAGTTAAGAGAAAGTGTATATAGAAACAAGTGCCCGACATTCTAGAGGATTTCTAGAATAGTGGAGCGTCGATAACGGTATTCCCAAAACATCGCGAGAAAACATAGACAAGTTCATTTAAAATAGGGTAATTAATATACGTAATTGAAATAAATTGCTAGATGTACTTGTGTCAATTTTCATGCCAAGTTAAGCCATATTGGATGGTTCAAGTGTGTGCATGTGACACAGAGAATTATGGAATATGAAAGAGTCATGTGAATAACTTAATTTAATTAACATTTGTCTAGGATTTATCAGCTTCATTTACTGCGTTAGGAGAGTTAACAGTTCACCGTAGAAAAACAAGACTTGCAAAATTAGGGGGTTTTCATGAAAAACTTCAGAACGCGACGAGTCTCTATAAGGGTCACGATGGGATCAAGTGTGAACGCGACAAGGGCTTGTAAGGATCGCGACGGGCTTGTCTGATCAGGTAGGTAGATCGCGACAGGGTCTTCTGAGGGTCGCGACGGATCTATCAGGTCGGGCGGCAAGAACGCGACGGGGTACCCTGTCGCGATCAGATCACGACAGGTAGCTGTGTTGCGATGGCCCTAAGAACGCGACCTATTCGACCGTTGCGTTCTCAGGTTCTGAGCCTGAGTTCGAGCGGGAAAAGGACAGAGCCTCGAATTGTGGGTCAACTTACCCTATTTGACATAGGGTGATTCAGAAAATCATAACTAATTGTACAAATGATGAAAAATCATGAAACTAGTTTTGAATTAATCTAGACATGCTTGGGTACTTACAATAAATAGGAATTTGAGAATAGATAAAGTTTCGACATGCTTTATTCAAGTCAAACATGGAGTACATGACATAATGAGCAGTTGAGATGAGAGAATTAATTCACAAAGTAGAGTGGATAAAAATTAGGGCTTTTAGGGGTGAAAGATGCCTGACATGCATCAGTATCTCCAATAAAAATTTGAGAGCATGGGATCGAGTATTCAAGGAGATATGAATTTAACATGAAGGTTCAGGGCCAAGAGAGTTGCAGGACTTCAAAATTCAAGAAGAAAATATTGGCTTGATGGAAAATTATGAAACTTGAGGGTTTTGTTCCTAGTACATGGAACAATCTACAGACGAAATCTTATGATTTTAGCTTGTGAGAATGCCTACCTTGACTCGATTTCCTCTTCTAGGGCTAGAACTTGAAGAACTCAGGATGAAGCCTGATGAAGCCTTCTCCCCATGAATTCTCCTCCTCCTTGGCCTCTCCTCCAGGTCCAGCAAGCCCCATCAACGTGTTAGGGCCGGCCATGGAGAGATTGGAGAGTATTTATGCTTGTTGGGTTGTTATTTCCTAATAGGACTCTAATCCCCATTAAATTCCGAATTTCATATTTCTTAACCTCCTTCCAAGCTTTCCACTTCCTATTGGGTTAGGATGGGAGTTAAATTCGTGGCCAACCTATTAGGGTAGGTTTAGGAATCCAATTCCACCCAAACTAGCTATTTTACTTATTTAATAACTTTTTTCTATTTAGGTAATAATTAAGTTGCGAATTTATGGTATTTTCCTATTATTCTTCTTTAAAAATCCTTATTTTGGCCCAATAATCTTATATGGTCCATTTATCAAAGCCATTATTTATTGGGATTTATCTTATGGGATTTCCCTTTTTAATTATGGAATAATAAATTTTTGGATTTTATTATACTTTTCTTACTTGAATTTATTCACGGCTAGGTGAGGTCCATTGGTCTAATTTCGATAATGGATAATCATTTCATGATGTTGGGAGTCTCTCCGACATGTTCGTTAATTTATAGGCGCGTTATTTTTCCGTGTTAATGGTTTTTCAACTTAGTTTTCAAATTTGGATAATTAGTCACGTGTGACGTACACTTGGCCAATCAGATTTTTCGTTGCATGAATTTCTTCGTGGAACACTTAGGGATAGTATTTGGGGTTGATTTATATTTTTTACAAAATATTTAGATGTGTTCTCGTACATACGATAATGGTATGTTGTTTCTATTATTTTGTTTTTATAGAAATTTATTATTTCAGATTTTTAAATACTAAATTTTCTGGGTTGCTACAAGAACCCTCACTAGGACAACAACAAAATAGTTCTAGGAACCATCACCAGAACACAAGCAGCCAAGCGATGCACCTCAACCCAGAGGGCAGTGCAACGACAACAAACCAGACAACAGAGTCCTTAACCCAAAGAGGCACACAGCGGAAGACTTCAACGAGCACAGAAGCGGTCCCAAAGGGAGAGGAACCCTCACTAGGACAACAACAAAACAGTTATGGGAAACATCACCAGAACACAAGCACCAAGCGACGCACCCCACCCAGAGGACAATGCCGCAACAACGGAAACAAGCACAACACAGTTCTGGGGAACCTTACCTCCACCAGAACTAATAGAGAAGAACTCCGAGAGCACCTCACTAGAGTTCACAACCAGTCAGCACAAGGCCAACAACAGCCACAGACGGGTGTCGCAGCGCTCAACCAGCGGTGCAACACAGCACACAAGCATCTGCTTAGCTCGAGCAAAGATGCGACTGAGTAGAGCACAGTGCCAACGACGCAGGGGCACACAAGGCCAACACACATCCAACAAGGACACACCCTAACAATAAGGGACTGCCAACAAGGCAAGGACACCTTCGACCGGTTCCGCAGACCACAACCCTACACCGGTGAAGGCCACACCACACGTAGGCTCTCTCAGCCTTCGCGACACAATCACCCAGACGCGCAGGCCGAGGACGAATCCAACCGCAGCACGAGCAAACCAGCACCCACGCTCGCAGCACGCGAACCCAGCAATAGCAGCAACACTCTCCTGTAGCTCACACCCGGACCCTACTGGAAAGCTAGCCACCTGCAACAAAGAGCCCAATGCTCACCTAACAACAACTCTACATGGACAGGCCAACAGTTACTTGTACCTTTCTTTGGGACAGCCATAGTTATTAACTCATTACAAATCTCGTTGGACCCCTGAGCTCTAATACCACTGTAATGCCCTGACCTCCCAGACCCCCACCATGGACCCCGAAGGTCGCGCCGCCACCCACGGATCTGAAGACCCAGAAGGGTTAGAATTTAGTCCAGTGAGATAAGCAATGAATTCAAATAACTATAACCAGAAAGTTTGTACATTAATAAAGAAATTATGTACAATATGCCTCAAATAAAAGTACAGGTACAGAAAGAAAGGTGCAATCTTTAAAGGGCATATCTCGAGGACTTGCAAAAGGCCACTCTCAACTCACGGTATAAGCGCTCACGCTCACAGCTCACACTGCTGGCAACGCACGACGTACAAACTACCACCACAACCGTCTGGCAACGAACTCGTGCGACAGCGAGTCCCTACCTAAAGAGAGTAGGGGGGTAAGCCTAGCGAACAAGGGTCAGTAGGGATAACCAGTCCCTTACCAGCCAGAGTAGCAGGAACTCTAACAAAAGCTGAAGCAAAACTACTCTAGAAAGTAGTAAAGCGGGAAACACCTACTGCAAAGTACTACAAAGCAGCGGAACAGAGTAATGCCATGACCCACGACCAGGGTTGGGCCAAACACGACTCCTGTAGAACCAGCAGAGTCAAACACAATGCGGAAGCAACACCTCGGCACGCACCCGCCGAGACAGAGAAGCTCACGGAACACCGGAGCAACTACATGAGACCAGAGTCTCATGACACAAGCACCCAACATCCCAGACCGCCACGAGGTCGGGAAGGAACAACCAGGTGTCACCACGAGAGACACTGAACAACCACGTGAGAAACAACGTCTCACCACAGGCACGGCCACCTCAGACCTCCACAAGGTCGAGGCCCACAAGCAAAAACACTCTGGACCTCGGACATTCCACTAGGTTAGGGAACTACACCCTACAGTGCCACCACGGACGGCACCAGGGAACGGTTTACAAAACCAGTGGTCGGGTGTGTAACAGTACGGTCATTCGGATCCGGGTTTATCGGGTCTATGTGTGGTGCTCTTGACCAAGAGATGGTCGATGGGCTGTTTGTGTGGTTTCTGTGCACAGAGTGAGCAGTGTGGGCCGGATATGCCAGCCTAATTACACTGATGGTTCACTGTTTGGAATCACGGCGGAGGTAGGCGACGCTATTTGAACGCGTCGTACATTCTGGACGCGATTCAAGGAACCTCCTCTGTGACACGTGGCACAGGTTTTTGCATGGCGTCAAATTAGGTGGACGCGTTTAAAAGGTTTAAACGCGGCGGCTGTTGGCGACTCGATTTTGAATGTAATGTTAAAGGCTTCGTTTCGGCTAGACAGAGCAGAGGATGCTCTGTCCGGCACAGGGGAGGTTGCTGTGGCGCCTTCCATGGGGTTTTTCGGCAATCTCGGCTTCGGATGACTCGTGCGGTGCGGGAACCACGCGAGGACGATGCTCGGAGTGTGGGCGTGCCGTCGGCGAGAAGGTTTTGGGTGTTCTTCGACGTCTTCTACCGGTAGGGAGACTTCCTACCATTGGTTACAATTTAATGGCATGTTGGATATGGGATTGAGGGTTGGAGCATGTGTGGGTGGTGTGCCATGGTTTGGAATCATGTTTACTGGTTTGAATTGGAGTTTGATCAGCCTGTGTGTGGTTTCTCCTGGGGAGGAGGTGGGTTCGGCCTATGAGCAGAACTCATAGGTTTCGTGGAAACACGTCCAGGATAGCCAACACGTTCATGATGAATGCGTCGCGCTGAGCCAACACATTACAGGTTTTGGTCCGATGGGTGAGGCTGTGGCATGACCGTGGCCCCTCGACCCGACATTCTTTGCTTGAACGCGTCCTAGTTGTCTGACGTATTTTGGGTGTTGACCGATGGTTTGATCGATCAGGCTTTGTGGCGGCGTGTCGAGCCGACACGACTTGGTCACGGCGCTAGGCCTTGTCTCATTAGTGTTTTGTGGTGCATCTTATCAGTTGGACGCGATTAGAGTGGTGTCGTATAGGGCCGACGATATGGTCGCGACACTTGGCTCTGTCGTGACAAGGTTTGATTGGCGTCCAGACAGGTCGACACGATTTGCGAGGCGTCGCCTATGTTCGACGCGGTTTGGTCTCCGAGGGGAATGTTGGGTGTTGGGCAGTGAAGGTCTTGTGTAGACCTAGCCCGGGTCTGTAGTTATTCCTTAAAGATTGCTGTAATGTTTAATGTGTTAAGTGGTGTGTGTTGCCATGGAGGTCACAGGGTGACCAATGATAGGCAAGGTTGTGTTCCGATATTGATATGATATGTTTATGATTTGTGTTAAGTATGTTAATGTATTAAGATAGGTGTTTAATGGTTAATATGTATAAGTCTAATGTGTGGTCTTGGCGGTCATGTGATGACCCCGTTACTGAACGGTTGTGTGTAGGATGGCCTGAGGGTCATAGGGTGACCGATGATAAGCCATCCCTTACACTTGTGTACTGTGGGTTGTACGTAAAGGTAATATAAGTATGTATATCGTGGTTTGTGTGCTTACCGAGTCTGGTGGTCCGACGCCTAATCCTGAATACCTCTTCAGTCGGTTACCCTAGCACCGGGTGCTTAGGGATTGTCCCGGTGCCGGAGTACCATCAAGGTCTGTGTCGTCTTCCTGGACACCCTCACTCCAGAGTTTGAGTTGTACGTCCAACTGAGGGAAAGACGACAGAGGGCAGAGACTTGTGTTTGTGGGTGTGCAGTCGCTTGTAGTGCGCTCGTGGTTGGGGGTTTGGACACCAGTAGACGTAATAGTCCCCAGCTAGTCTTGTTTCCAGTGCCTCACTTTAGGGAGCTCGGGCCGGAGTCCCTAAAGGTGCCAGGCGTGGGCCTGCGGGGTGTGTGACCTGTAGGTTGTGGTGTTGGTTGGTCTCCATTGTTCTTGGCTTGTTGTGGAGTGGCAGTTGGACCTTACGTCCGTGACTGCGAGACTAAGAGGTAGTTCTTGTGCTTTGTTGTCCGGGTTGGATACTGGCGTCATGAACCAGTAGTCCGTTCCCGTGTGGTGACATCATCTCTGTACCGACTCGTGTTTGGCCACTGATTGTAGTGTGTTTGTGATCCACTGGTTAAGGTTGTAACCGTTGTGGTGTGCCCTGGAGGTGGCACGGTTCTGTGGTTTAGTGTTGTACCTCGTGGTAGCAAGTACATGTACCCCTCGAGGGTAGTGTGGTGTTGTGGTACGTGAGTCTCGTCCTCAACAGTTGTTGAGGTATGGCCGTGTGTACTGTAGAGATCTTGCGGTGTGATTCTCCACGTGCTGTGTGTTTCTAGTTATGGTTTGGTATGCGGGTATTTGCTGGTTGTCGCCAATTCCGATGCTCCGTGTGTGTGGTTAGCTTGTGAGACTGTAGCCTAGGTAATGGTTTGCCGGTGAGGCTTAAGGTCGGTGGTTTGGTTGTAGGGCGGACTAGCGATGCTAAGCTAGTCATGTGATTCCCTTTACTTTCTGAGGATCGGGTTTAGCCGATGTGTTTATAGTTTGTTGTTGATTAACATGCGTTTGTGTGCATGTTATGTTTCGGCTACCGGTGTTGCCAGTGAGACCCTGTGGGTTTAAGGTCTTTTAGTGTTGTTGTTGGTTTCATTATGGGAGGTCCCTACTGAGCCAGTGACTTGTTGAGGCTCACTCCCTTACAGTTTGTTTCAGGTGTTGGCCGACTTTGGCATGGTTTACGCAGGAGTAGTGCAGACTTGTACCACTAGCAGTAGAGTAGTTGAGTCGTTTGAGCTTGTGCTCCCTCAGGGTATGCCCGAGGTAGTTGTACTCTTTTAATTGGACATGTAAAATTGTAATGGGACTTTTGTACATTGTGGTTTACAATTATCTACACTTGTACTTTCTTGTGTTATATACTGTACTTGTGGTCTTTTATATTCATACTGGACACGTGTTAGTGATATCCCTTGCGAGACTTCGGTTCGTTCGTGGGAGACGGATCTGGATATGGACCCTTATTGGGTATATATATCTAGGGCTGTTACAGGGTGTCTGCACAAGGCACACCGAGAGGACGCGCTGAGCGGAAGCCAATAAACACAGCCCATGAGGCCAAACCAACCAAGCCCATGACACTAGACACGGCTAGGCTATAACCACCGTGCAGGCTAGGCCGACGAGACTCACTTAGGAACAACGTGAGAAACTCCGTCACAATAAGAGCAACCAAGCCACCGCCACATGTCAGTTAAGAGGAGGACACACTGTCCACTCCTCCCACTCGCCAGCTGCTGACTCCTGCCTACAACCTCCCTAGGTAGAGTGAGGCTAGTGAGCCACAGCAGAGAACAACACAACCAACCACTGCAGCCCGGCCGAGCTGCGGCCCCAAGCCTACCCTCCCTACGCGGCTCCGGAACCAATGCAGAGCGAGGCAGTGATAAGGACTAGCTAGTCCGCACTGGTAAAAATGCTTCAACCACCTCGGAGACACAGACACAGCTAAGGGAGCTCCACAAGCGACTCAATGCCGCTGCCCACCACCATTTTCCCCTCATCTCTGAAGTCCACCACACTAGGTTGTCAACTCGAGCACGCTCGTAGCCCGGAGAACTCCCTCAACAGGCTCCTGAGGATGGGGGTCCCAAGAAACGGTAACAACCTGTCTCACGGACAAGCCCTCAAGTGCCTAGCACCGGGCGAAAATAGAACTGGCGAGGCAACCACCACAGAAATCGGCACAGCTGGCTTGTAACCAAGAGAAGCCCAGTAGGCATAGGCACACACGGCACCCCCTCTGGAAACCCCCAGAAGTGTCGTCGGCCAACGCCGACATACACGGCACGGCCTGAGAAACCGAAACACCACAAACAGAATAGAAACCATCACTATTCTAATAATCAATTGACCGACAGACAATCAATTATTAGACAGACGCGAGCCTCTTAGTGCCACTGCTAGGACACGGCCACGAAGGTGTCACCTTCGGTCAATGAACGCAGCAAGCCAACTTGCAGCGTTCCCTACCAGAAAGTCCTAAGGGCAACCCTACCCTGGGGCATACGCCGACACGCCAACCGCGGCCACGGAAACACCTGAAGCAAGCCAGGTCCTGTCGCGCCCTCCTAGCCCGTGGCGATACCATCGCGACAGGTAGGGCAACCACGACAAGCACCCCTATACAGGAAACCGAGTCGCGACACGACTCTTATCGCGACGGCTAACCGCACCGCGATAAGGTCGCGCCCAACCAAAGCGACTCTACCTTTGATGTCGCGATGCGCACGGCGGTCGCGGCATCAGACGGAAGGCCGATTGCTGGGATGCTGCATCCCGGGGTCGCCCACATAAACCACATTCACACACCACGTAGAGGGGAGCATGGGGAAAGCAGTGAAGCTATCTACCAACACAAAAGGACTCCCAATCACCCGGATTGGAAAGGCCAACAGAGATCCCTACAAGAAAAAGAGAACTGAACACCACAGGGCCTTCACGACAGCACGGCCGCCACCTCCTCGCTCCACGACGCTCCGCCGCTCCACCATGAGCCGACAGCACCGCCACCGAGCTCCAAGCCGCTGGAGAAGGAAGGGGGAAAGCATCCCCTCCTCGAAGAGGAGGAGGGAAAGGATAAAGGCCAAAGGAGGGAAAAGGTGCGCCGACCAAGGCTTTTAGCCTTCGGCCCCCAGAATGCGACAGGGCGGGGTGTCGCGTTACCAACCTTAACGCGACGGCCGCCCACACTACGACCAGAACGCATCCCTCTGGGATGCCGCGATAACCCAACAGGTCGCTCTGCCACGCCTGCCACTCTGACAAGCGTCAGACGACCAAAAAGTAGAACCCAGTCGCGATAGGAATGCGACGTATAAGGTGGTCGCAAACCGGATGACTATCGCGACAGGCAGTTTCATCGCAACACTAATGCGTCGTCAAGGCCGGATGCGTTAGTGGCCAGTCATCCCACACACAAACGGGAAGTTGGAAAGTCCGAGATGTTACACCGCGGCTTTAGGCGCATGGCTTAGGCTTTGACTTTTAATCGCGGCGGCTTCATCAGACGTGAATACAGAAAGTATGTACGGAAAAAGTAATATGATACGCGTCGGTCTTACCCACCGTGGATCACACCTCTTTAAAAGGCGTCCACTGTACCAGACACGAAAATTAAGTCCATCAGACCCCTTTGGAAAATCCTAAAACCTAGAAAAATCCAGAAAAATAGGAAAATCACTCAAGGGGTTAATTGAAGAGAGCCACTTTGAGGCATTGCAGTGTAACATGAAATTTGCTCGATATGTTGCCAAAATGGCATGTCTACATTGGTATATTCAGCATCAGAGGAAGAACATGCAGCACATTTGAGGATCACATTGCAGACTTCGCGAGATCATGCCAAGTTCAGCAAATGTGAGTTTTGGTTGAAAGCGATTTAGTTTCTAGGTCATGTGATTTCAGGTAAAGGTGTTGCAGTTGATCCAGCCAAGGTAGAGGCAGTTCTGAAGTGGGAATAACCAAAGACAGTGTAAGAAATTAGAAGTTTCCCTTGTCTGGCAGGCTATTACAGGTGATTCATTCAAGATTTTTTGAAGATTGCAGCACCAATGACAAGATTGACCAGAAAAGGAGTGCCCTTTGTGTGGTCTTCAGATTGCATACGTATTTTTGCAGAGTTGAAGAAGAGACATACCACAACATCTATATTGGAAATTCCGTTAGGCAGCAGAGGATTTGTATTATATACAGATGCATCCAGAAGAGGTTTGGGAGCAGTGTTAATGCAGCATGGAAAGGTGGTAGCTTATGCATCCAGGCAGTTGAAAAGGCATGAAGATAATTATTCAACACATGATTTAGAGCTAGCAGCAGTTGTGTTTGCATTGAAGATATGATGGCACTATTTGTATGGTGAAAGGTTTGAGATATTGATGGAGTACTTGAAAGATTATGATTTCAGCTTAGCATACCATCTGGGCAGAGCTAATGTTGTGGTAGATGCACTGAGTAGAAAGGCAGTTATATATCATATGATGATCAGAGAATGGAACTATATGATGTGGCAGAAATTCATTGTTTGTGCCAAATAATCAGCGGCAAGCAATGTTAGTAAAATATGTAGTGGAGCCTTCTTTGTATTGGCAGATAGTGGAAGCGCATAGAACAGATGAAAATTTGGTAGACATTGTAAAATGGAGGAGTTGACATGAAGAAAGAAATTGCAAAATTTATAGCAAGATGTCTAGTATGTTAGCAATGTGAAGTTAGAGCATCAGAGGCCAGGAGGGCTATGGCAGCCATTGCCCATCCACAATGGAAATTGGATGATATTGCCATGGATTTTGTAGTTGGTTTGCCTAGGACAACAGTAGGTCACAATGGTATTTGGGTTTTTGTGGATAGATTGACCAAAGTATGCAGGTTATTGTCAGTAAGCATGTCATGGACTGTGGACAGATTAGCCAGATTATATGTAGAAAGAATATTACCTTTGCGTGGAATTCCAGTTACTATTGTCTCAGACAGGGATCCCAGGTTTACTTTAGGCTTCTGGAGGAGTTTACAGAGAGTGATTGGCACTGAATTGTGGTATAGCTCAGCTTATCATCCACAAACAGATGGACAAACAAAAAGAACAATTCAGACTTTAGAAGACATGTTGAGGGCTTATTGTTTAGTTTGGGGAGGCACTTGGGAGCATCACTTAGGGATGGTAGAGTTTGCCTATAATAACAGTTATCATTCAAGCATTGTAATGGCCTCTTATGAAGCTCTATAGGAAGACTGTGCAGGACACCATTAAATTGCATGAGGTAGGTGAAAGGCAAGTCATGGGACCAGAATTGATTCAGTAATGTTCAGAAATTGTCAAATTCATTAAAGAAAGCTTGAAACAGCCCAGAGCCGACAGAAGAGTTACGCAGACACCAGACGTAGGCCATTACAGTTTGAAGTGGAGATTTGTGTTTCTGAGGTTTTCTCCTACCAAGGTGTGCTCAGGTTCAACAAGAAAGCAAATTGAGGTCCAAGATATGTTGGTCCATCTAGATTAGAAAGAATCGGTGAAAATAATTACAGATTGGATCTCCTAGCAGGACTTCACAGATGCACATGACGGTTTCATGTCTCAATGATCAGAAGATATATCAAGATCCTTCCTAGGTGGTCAGTTATCAGAGAGATGATTTAAAGCCAGACATGACAATGTCAGAATATCCAGTACAGATTACAAGGCGCAGAACTCAGAAGCTTAGAAATAAAGAAATTGAGTTAGAGAAAGCCAAATGGTAAAATAGGCAGGGCGGAGAAGATACATGGGAACTGGTAGAGCAAAAGATGAAAGCATATCCATACTTGTTTGAGTAAGCCTTAATTCTTTAGGTGATAGTACCATGCTTATTTAATTGAAATTTTTTGTGTCGAGCTTTCTTTCTAAAATTTGAGGACGAAATTTCTTTTAGGTGATAGTAATGTAGCGTATTGACCGTTCGAATCGTGGCTTAGTGGTTGTGGAGGACGGTGTGTGGCATGTGGCTTGAGTTTTAGGTGTTGACGCAGGTTTTGGGGCTTTGTGGGCTGACAGATTGGGCCCAAAGCACCCACTGGTTCACTATTTGTGAACGTGATAGGGGTGGACGTCGCGTTCTAACCGCGACGGTCCTGGGTGTCACGTTCTTGCTACTGCCGCTTGAGGGTCTTCGTCTGCATGTCTGCCACGTGGCGCATGCTGGGCGGTCCACTGGCGTCAACAGTGTGAAGACAACGACCTCATCCATCGCATTCTGGTTGCGACGGCAGGGTACGTCGCATTCTCAACTCTGAGTGGTTTTTAACCTAAGTCGGCCGAACAGAGCTCGAAAAGCTCTGCTCGGCCAGGAAGGAGTTCTTGCGTGTGGTTTTGGGTGATTCGAGGTTCCGGTGCTGTTTTTGGCATGCTCTCGCTGTGAGGATGTGGTACGGAGCGGGGGAAACACCGGGATATCGCCGTTCTTCACATTCTTAACGAAAGTAGGAAGATTCTACCCTATTTCACGTCGTGAATTGCATGTGGAGCATGTTTAGTTTGTTAATTGCGTTATAGATCCTAGATACCATTCTATAGCAATGATTAGAATATGAATAACTGCTTGTTATGCTGTTTTACATGGTTTACATGGGGATTCCGGAGATGGATTGTAACGACCCTCCTTATACCGGTACGATTATACCAATCCACATCGGTAGAAAACGTCGTCACAGTGGGACATTGACCCAACACTAAACACTAAGCTGAGATGTACACAAATATAGCGGAATAATAAGATGGTTATTCTCATTCCTCATCATCATTAAATATCCACAGTCCATATAGCATTTAAAAGAAAAGCTAAAAGTCCACATAATTGAAGTTTTAAATCAAATTACATTGTCTAAATGGGATACATCACTTATTCCATTACATACTTATGAATAAAAGTACAATGTCGAAGTCTCCACAACACACAAGCAACTCCTCGCGTTCGGAGTCTCTCCTAACATCTCCTCGGAAGATGTGGAGACATCTGCACCTATACGCCAAAGCAAGAATGAGTCTAAATAGACCCAGCAAGCAAACCATGAACACAACCATGCACATATCTTTTACACAGATTACCCTTTTTACTAAGGAGAAATACATATTGCATGCTTTAAACAATTTAATTTTACTATACATTGAAATCCATACAAATAGAAGTACATGGTCCATGTTCCATATCAAATAAACAACTAAACATGAAATCTTATGACATGCCTTTTATTCAACATGCTTTCAAAATCTAAATCTCATTCAAATCATTAAGTAACTACCCATAATTTAAGCATGGATTTGCACAAAATAAATAACATACCTATCATGGATTCTATTCATTTTCACATGCATTTAACATCAATACACATACCTTTAGCATGCTATTTTAATATGAATTAAACATATTCATATGGATTACAAACAATTTAATTTTACTATACATTGAAATCCATACAAATAGAAGTACATGGTCCATGTTCCATATCAAATAAACAACTAAACATGAAATCTTATGACATGCCTTTTATTCAACATGCTTTCAAATCTAAATCTCATTCAAATCAAAGTAACTACCCATAATTTAAGCATGGATTTGCACAAAATAAATAACATACCTTCATGGATTCTATTCATTTTCACATGCATTTAACATCAATACACATACCTTAGCATGCTATTTTAACATGAATTCAACATATCATATGGATTACACTTATTCACATGCTAACACATTACTTAACAATTCACATTGCACAACTTTCACATTTAACATTTTACACTTAGTTGTTGTGACACATAGTCCAAACCACCACTAGAAGGACAACATATATACACATCACCACCTATCACCTAGACAAAACAGTGATAGATCTTGGTAATTGTGCAGAACCGGGGGAAGCACTCTCCACCCTAACTAGTGGTATTTGTCCACCTCCAGGATTTCATCCTAATTGCCACTAGGATTTCCCACACAATGAACCTTCCCGTAGGACTTTACTACGGTAAAGTTCCATAGCCCTCTATGGCAGCAGTGTCACACACGGAACTTTTTAAACACATTTCACTTAAATTACTATTTACTTACATGGTTCACATGCACTAATCATTTCATACTCATGCACTTAAAACACACACACATGGTTCTGTTATTTTCTAACATGATGCCCTAGTCACAGTACTAGATAACTCATACCAGTCTGAATCATACTGAAACCATGGCATTATACAAGAAATAAATTAACATGTTCAACTTGACAAGTATTCATTGTTAAATTAACAACCCACACTTACTGTCCCCAAACAGAAGAAAATTTTTATCACAGGTGAAAACAAAGCTAACAGTCATTAAGAATACATGGAAATATACTGAAACCCTAATGTGCCAGAAATGTATTTATTCCAGAATTTTCAGCATTATTTCATGATCACATTCTATTATAGAAATTACATAATTAAACCTGTACACAAAAATTTGTCCCAGCCTCATGATGTGGTGTGACATTGCATGTACTGAGTCACGTATAAAATCTACAACATGTAATTATACTCAGAAGTTCAGAAGTAAATCTCAAAGATCAAACATGTTTTCTGTAGAAATTTGAAGAACTCGGCGGCAATGATGCTGCCGCAACATCGGTTAACGGCACAACATGTGGTTGTTGACCCTGGATCTTAATGACACTAGATGTTGCCGTTAAGTTCCTGTCTGCAAAACACAGACTGAATGCATAAAATCATGGTGACTGGGGGTTCTAGGACACGAGGAAAAATCTGTAAAAAATACCTGTGACCTACTAGACATGGGTATGGATGAGATCCAAGGGTTACTTGCCTTATAGAAGTTCCACAACCAACGAATCAAGCCAAAGAAGCCCTCCTCAGCCAAGTCAAGAAGTGCTCAAATCCCCTCCCGAACCGGTTCTGTTGATGGTATTGGATGCACACCGGCGTCGGGGAAGATCCACAGATGTTCAAAGAGTCTCCCGGTCGATGAAGATCGCCAGGAAACGCACCAGGTCGACAGATCAAAGTCTCCAAAGTCTCAGTTTTCGCACAAGAAGTCTAGGGTTTTGACAAGAGCTAAAAAGACCCAATCCGACCGCAAAAAGGTGTTTTTATAAGCCAAGGGATTTTGGGGTATGCGTAGATAGGGTATCCTACCGTTGGGCGGAGGTTTCCTAAACAGGAGTCGGAGGAAACACAACCGTTTCCAGATCTGAGATCACACAGGTTTTGGGAAATAGACATCCACCTAAGTTGCCGCCAACTTGGAGTTGGCGTCCATCAATCTGGACGTCGACCCAACCCCTAACGTCCACGCATGTGATGTTAAACAGTCCTTCGGCCAGAGCATAGAAATGCAGAACACCAAGCTTACACTATGTACATACATACATATAAGTACAATGATTACATAAAACCATAGGTACATAATTAAACAAGCATACGTATATTACAACTTATTATAATTATAATATATATATATATATATATATATATAATTATATATATATATATATAACTGTACTCACAAGTATCTAAACATTACACAACCAAACATCTAAATAAGAGGGCAAAATTTGAGCGCCTTACACCCTCTCCCTTAAATAAACTTCATCCTCGAAGTTAGACCAACGCTACTCAAACAATTGGAGATACTTCTCATCATAGCATCCTCAAGCTCCTAAGTAGCCTTCTCTCGCGAGAAGTTTTGCCATAGCACCTTCACGGACGTAATACTCTTGTTCTGAAGATGCTGAACCTTCCGGTCAAGAATAGCTACTGGTTGCTCAACATATGACAGATCTGGCTGGATCTCCACTGGCTCGTGACTAATAACATGAGATGGATCTTGGACATATCTCTTGAGCATAGATACGTGGAATACAAGATGAACACTAGCTAACGACGGAGGTAAAGCTAGCTCATATGCCACGCTACCCAAACGTCTAAGAATCTCATACGGGCCAATGAATCTGGGACTTAATTTGTTATGCCTGCCAAATCTGACAACACCTCGAGTAAGCAAAATCTTCAAAAAGACATGCTCACCAACCTCGAACTCCAAATCCTTCCTTCTGTTGTCGGCGTAACTCTTCTGCCTATCCTGCGCCGCAACAAGCCTCTTCTTGATAAGATGGATCTTATCCGAAGTCTCCTAAACTAACTTCGGACCGATCAACTGCCTATCACCGGTCTCCTCCCAACGTAAAGGAGATCTACAAGGCCTTCCATACAACGCCTCAAATGGAGCCATACCAATACTCGCATGAAAACTGTTGTTATATGCGAACTCCACAAGAGGAAATGACTCTCCCAATCATCCTTCCATCTAGCACATACCTCTCAACAAATCCTCGAGCGTCTGGATAGTCTCTCGGACTGTCCATCTGTCTGGGGATGGAACGCCAAACTAAGATTCAACTCAGGACCTAATGCATCCTGAAGCCCCTTCCCAACCTCGAAGTAAAAAAATCTCGATTCGACGAAATGATCGATTTCGGCACACCATGCATTCTAATAATGCTACTAACATACAACCTAGCTAAACTCTCAACCGACTGCTTCTTCTTCATAGGCAAGAAATGTGCAGTCTTAGAGAATCTATCTATAACTACCCAAATCGAGTCATTGCCCCTTCTTGATCTAGGCAAACCCGTTACAAAATCTATAGTGACAGCCTCCCACTACCATACTGGGATTTCCATATTTTGCATAAGACCAGATGGTCACTGCCGCTCGGCCTTCACTTGCTGGCATACTAAACACCTAGATAGAAAATCCGCTACATCCTTCTTCATGCCAAACCACCAAAATGATCTCTTCAAATCCTGGTACATCTTAATGTTACCCAGATGAATAGAGAATCTAGACCTATGAGCTTCTGCAAGAACATGCTCACGGACATCTACAATATCAGGAACACAGACTCGGTGATGGAACCTAATCACACCATCCTTATCACGAGCAATGCCTACATTGCCCACTAACTCTTGGAGTCTAGCGTCGGCCTTTTACTGCTCGATCACCTCATCCAAAACAAGTGGAACCGAATGGACAACTGAGCTACAAAAGCCTGACATAAGGGCTCTATCTCTGTCATCGCACATGTAGCATCCTCCAACATCTTCCAATCCTACTAGAGTAAAGACCTCTTCTGGCTAGGAGCATCCACTACGACATTCGCATTTCCGGGATGATACTGAAGATCAAAATCGTAGTCCTTGAGGAACTCAATTCATCTTCTCTGTCAGAGGTTTAATTCCTTTTGCGAGAAGAGATACCTCAAGCTCTTATGGTCAGTGAACACCTCAAATCTGACACCATAAAGATAGTGTCTCCAGATCTTTAGTGCATGAACCACTTCCGCAATCTCCAAATCTTGAGTTGGATAGTTACGCTCATGCACCTTCAATTGACGAGAAGCATATGCCACTACCCTTCCCTGCTGCATCAACACACAGCCTAAACCAATCTGGGATGCATCTGAGTAAATGGCAAAACCTTCTTCACCACTCGGTAAAACCAATACCAGTGCAGAAGTAAGCTTAGTCTTCAACAACTGAAAGCTACTCTCACACTCCTCGGACCAAACAAACTTCATACCCTTCCTGGTTAGCTTAGTCAAAGGTGCGGCGATAGATGTAAATCCTTCAATAAATCACCGATAATAGCCTACTAAACCAAGGAAACTACGAATCTCCGATGGGGTTCTGGGAATCTCCCAATCTAACACAGCCTGGACCTTCGCTAGATCAACTGCTACACCAGCACCGGAGATAACATGCCCAAGGAAATGAACCTCATGCATCTAGAAATCGCACTTGCTGAATTTATCATAAAACTTGTGCTCTCGGAGAACTTCAAGCACTACCCTCAAATGCTGATGGTGTGTGGCCTCATCCGGAGAATTGACCAACACATCATTGATAAACACTATGACAATACTATCTAGATAAGGTCTAAACACCCTGTTCATGAGATCCATGAACACTGCAGGGGCGTTGGTAAGACCAAATGGAAGAACTAAAAACTCATAATGTCCATAACGGCCTAAAGGCCATCTTGGACACATCCTCACTCCTAATCTTCAACTGATGATAGCCAGACCGCAGATCAATCTTGGAAAAGACCGATGCATTCTGTAACTGGTCAAATACATCATCGATCCGCGGTAAGGGATACCTATTCTTTACAGTCACTTGGTTGAGCTTCCTATAATCAATGCATAACCTAAGTGACCCATCCTTCTTCTTACAAATAAAATAGGTGCGCCCCAAGGAGATACACTAGGGCGAATAAACCTTATCCAGCAAATCTTGCAACTGCTCCTCAGCTCTACTAACTTCGCAGGTGCCATCTGATATGGAGCTTTTGAGATAGGAGAGGTGCCCGAAAGAAACTCTAGGGTAAACTCTATCTCTCTAACCGGTGGCAATCCAGACAAATCGTAGGGAAAAATGTCTGGAAACTCCTGTACTACATCAATCTCCACAAGAGTAAGTGACTGGTCAGCCTTCGGTACTAATACCATGCTGGCAAGAAAAGTGTCACAACCCTTGTTAACCATCTCATTGCCTTCATGGCGGAGATAACAAACCTTCCCGCTGTTCCTGGCAAGGGATGTGAAAACTCATCCTCACCAAAATACGGAAAGTGATCTTCTTCCCACAACAATCAACTAAAGCATAGTGCTCCTCTAGCCAATCCAGACCTAGAATAGCTCATAGTCCTTCATCTTTAGCAGAAGAAAAAAAACTAAAGACATCTAAGACTCGATCGTCAATGCACACAGGTAACGATGGAATAAACTTCCTAGTCGATATCGTTCCCGAAGGTGTGTGCATAGATAAGGGGACCTCTAACTCCTCAGCCTCTAATCCTGACTCTAAAGCTAACTGCCTAGCAAACCGCTCGAAAATGAATGAGTGAGTGGCACCTGTATCAAACAAAACCCGAGCGTGCACACCCATGAAAAGAAGCGTACCTTCGGTGACATTATCCGCATGCTTGACATCCTCTCGTGCTAGGGAAAACACTCGAGCTTGGGCTTGAGGCCTTCCTCTAGCTGGCGCTGTTGCTGCTGTCACTGCTGGGGCTGGCGCTCCACACTGGGCTCCCTTCTGAAGTCTAGGGCAGTCTCGGACCTGATGCTCGCTGCTCCCGCACTTGAGACACTTTCCTGCCATCTTTCAGCACTCGGTACCACCGTGTGCCCTTCCACAATGAGGGCACTCCTTATTGCCATTAGGCATACTACTAGGGGACTACTGAGAAGCTACCTGCTGACTGCTCGCTACCACAGGATGCTGCGGTGACTGGTACGCCGCCTTCTTCCTATCCTGCCACTAGAAAGGAGGTGCAGATCTCTTCTGCGACGCCTTCTTCTCCTCCAAATATTCCTCCATCTCGCTCTCCTGCTGACAAGCCATGATGAGAGCCTCATCTAGGGTACGATGGCAAATGCTACCAGCCTCGATCTAAGTGATGGCTTAGGCCCATCCAAACTTCTTCGCCTTCCTGCGCTCATCAGCCACAATGTGAGGTGCATACTTTGATAATTCCGCAAACCTGGCCTCGTACTCAAGTACGGTCATGGAGCCCTGAGTCAAAGTAAGGAACTCCTGCTCCATCTTGTCCTAGATATGCTCTGGAATGAACTTGGCCCGAAAGAGCCTCACGAACTCGTCCCATGCTACCTCGACAGCACCGTCCTCGAATCTAGTACCCAGTAACGAGGCCCACCACACATCATCTCTCTCCTACATCAAGCCATCCATAAGGACCAGATCTAGACAAATCTAAACTTACTATAAATGAATGCATATGCAACTAACTCATACCTGTAGCATATAGGTGGCCAAGTTGACCTTGTCCTCCTCAGCGCACCTAATCGCTCAGAAGATCTTCTTGATCTCCCTCATCCAGCTCTCCGCTAGCAGTGGATCACTCTCCCCCTTAAAAGACGGTGGAGCCATCCTCTTGAATCGCTCCATGATGGAAGGACTACCATGGCCATGCTCTTGGGGAACTGGAGCTGGAGCCTGAGCCTACTACAACAAACAACATAAATAACACATATGCAACATAGCAACATAAAAACCATATATTTTACATGAAAGTAGACTACTTTAGCAACATAAAAACCATATATTTTACATGAAAGTAGACTACTTCTATCTAACATTTCTAACCTGAGCCTCCAGCTGAGCCTGGAGTGCAGCTTGAGTATGATCCTGAGTCTGCATGGCCTGCACCAGACCTTGCATGAATACTCCATAATCTACTGGTGGTGTTGGAGGAAGTATAGTAGGTCCCTGTGGTGCTGGGGTCTACTGCTCACCCCTCTCCTCTCTTCTCTGCTCATCTTGCGAGTAGGCACACCACGCCTACCTCGAGAAGCCATAGCCAGCAAGACAATTTAATCACATCTAGAACTAAGTTAATTAATTCCTAACCACTTTCTTATCTATCTTTCATTCATTATTAATCATTTCTACACATGTGGACAAATCTATAAAGACTTAGCATATTATGAAAATGATGGCATATATTCATGTACAATCTCAACCTTGTTTCTTTGATACCAATCTCTGTAACGACCCTCCTTATACCGGTATGATTATACCAATCAACGTCGGTATAACAAACATCGTCACAGTGGGACATTGACCAAACACTAAACACTAAGCTGAGATGTACACAAATACAACACAAATATAGCGGAATAATAATAAGTTTATTCTCATTCCATCATCATCATTAAATATCCACAGTCCATATAGCATTGAAAAGAAAAGCTAAAGTCCACATAATTGAAAATTTAAATCAAATTTACATTGTCTAAATGAGATTCATCACTTATTCATTACATACTTATGAAAATGAAAGTACAATGTCGAAGTCTTCACAACATAAGCTACTCCTCGCATTCGGAGTCGCTCCTAACTATCTCCTCGGAAGAAGTGGTGACACCTGCACCTGTACGCCGAAGCAAGAATGAGTCTAAATAGACCCAGCAAGCAAACCATGAACACAACCATACACATATCTTTTACACAGGTTACCCTTTTTACTAAGGATAAATACATATTGTATGCTTTAAACAATTTAATTTTACTATTCATTGAAATCCATACAAATAGAAGTACATGGTCCATGTTCCATATGAAATAAGCAACTAAACATGAAATCTTATGACATGCATCTTACACCTTTCCGTAGGGACTTTACTACGGTACAGTTCCATAGCCCTATATGGTAGCAGTGTCACACTCGACACAATTTATACACTTTTTACATTATCACGTTTTCATAGTATTCACATGCACTTAACTCACACACATGCATTTTAACACATATACATGGATCAGATTACATGGTATACTTTTACTGTTTCACAATGAAATTGACTCTTAATACAGACCTAAACATGCTGCTAACAATTGAACTTCATACAATTAACATTAGCATGCTTAACATGTCATTTTTTGCTCATTTAACTCATGATAGTACCTACTGTTATCAAAATGCAATGATATTTTAATCACAGGTTCCCAGCAGTAACCCTATTACATGCTCAATTTCTCATATTTTTCAGATCTATAAAACAATTTTAATAATTAAAACATGCTTCAATAATATTTATCACTAAATTCAACTACACATGGCACACAGTAGGACAGTCATGTATAATAGTTTCAAAACCTGCTAACAGTCATTACATAGTCGTAGTAATTTTATGAAATTCTAATATAACATGGATCTATTTAAACAGAATTTATCAATGCTAAATCAGGCTAATATTCTGTTACAGAAATTCTAATAAATAGCACAGTTGACAAAAATTCGACCTAATCACATCGCATGTTTTACTGGACGTACTTGATCATACACAAAATTTACAACATGCACTCATGTCCAAAAATCCAGAAAATATGACACAAGGATCAAAACATGCATTCTATCTAACCTGTTGAACTTGGCGGCACAGATGCTACCGCCAATATAGTTAACGACACAAGATCATCCCGCCAACCAAGGATCATAACAGTAGCAGATGTTGCCGTTAAGTTCATGTCTACAAAAATACAGACTGAACGCACAAAACAAAGGTGAATGGGGGTTCCAGGACACGAGAAAAATTCGATAAAAATGCCTTGGACCTACTAGACATGAGTATGGATGAGATCCAAGGGTTACTTGCCTTTGGAAAAATCGATAGATGGAATTATTTGCCGACGATGCTCTCCTCGTCCAGTGCCAAGAAGCCCTCCAATCTCCCCTCGATCCGGCTTTTGTGTTCATGGAGGAAGCACATCGGAGTCGGAGAAGCATTACAGATTAACCGAGTCCCTTCCAGTCGTTGCAGATCGCCGGAAGGAGCTTCCAATCGCCAGATCCAATGTTTCAAAGTTTAGGGTTCGCAACAAGCTTTTTAGGTTTTCTCAAGAGCCAAAGGGACTCAATATGGTGGAAGGGAGGTGTTTTATAAGCCAAGAGAAGTTGGGTACGTATTTAGGTAGGGTTTCCGACCGTTGGACGACGGTTTCCAAAAACTGGGGCGAAGAAATGTGAGCGTTTCTGGATCTAAAACCGCAACAAATCTGGGAGATAGATGTCCACATACCTAGCCGCCTACCAGGAGTTAACGTCCATTGATCTGGACGCTGACATTCCCATGCACGTCCATTCATGTTGACGCCAACTGGTCTTTCGGCTAGAACGCAAAATTGTGCAAACATTCATGCTTACTCTACATATATATATATATATAATATATATATATATATATATATATATATATAATATATATATAATATATATATATAACGTAATGTACAATTTAAGTACCATATGCCGTACACCATAATTGAACACATATATATACATATATACATATACGCATGTGCACAAATATATATACAAAACATTCAAACAATACATGACCAAACTCCAAAAAAGAAAAAGGCAAAATTCGAGGGCCCTACAGTAGTTCCCTTATTTGCTTGATTGATCGGTATGTTGTTTTCCCTTTTTATGTTACTTCCTCTCGAAACTGAGTTTCTTTTAATTTCGAGGATGAAATTTCCTTAAAGGGGGTAGGATGTAAAAGACCTGGCCCTCTTGGGCCCTTGGCCCTATCCTCAGGGTCGCGACGAACCCCTTGGTCGTAACATGGTCGCGCCAGAGGAGCCTGTCGTAACACGGTTTTGGTCGCGGCACACCTGGTCGTCGTGTTCATGTCGCGACGGGGGTGGGCGTCGCGTTCTTGTCGCGCCGTCTGGAGGCGTCGCGACTGCTTTTTTGACTGTTATGACCGCTGTTCTTTCTGTCAGAATGGCCTTGTTGGGTGTCAGGTGCGTATAACATTGACGCAACCTGGCAGTTCGTCGTGTTCTGGTTTCCCAGCCTTCGAGGTTTAACCGCCTTTTGGTGTCGTGCCGGCTCGACGGTCGCGACATGGTCACGATGCCCGGGGTGTCGCGACATGCTTGCTATCATGCCGGCTCAACGTGTCGCGTCTCGGGGGCCTTATGTTCAAAACCAAGGCAAGCGACCCCTTTTCTTCTTCCACTTCCTTTCTTCTTCTTCTTTCTTCTTCTTCCCCCTCCGAAACCTCTTCTTCTCCAGCGATCCTTGGCTATTCTTGGGTGCTCGTGGTGAGGAGGTGACGTCCCCCTTGGTGTAGGCGACGTGCTCGTGGTGCTTGGAGCGAGGAGGAGGTGGCCATTTCGACGTGAAGCCCCAACAGGTCGGCTCTACTTTTTGAGGTAGGGACCCTTTTTCCCTCTCGTTCTAGCATGCTCCCCTTCCCCTTGAGGTTCTCATTTTCCCGTTGTGTTTGGGGTCGTGGGAGTGAGATCCATGCTCGTGAATGGAGAGGTTTTCTTCGAGTGTAGATCTCCATGTTTATTGTATGATCCGTGGGGTTATGAGGGTGGTTTGCCTATTTCTATGCTTTCCTAGTGTTTTCCATGCTCCCCTCCCCCCTATTGGTATGGTTTGTATCGGTTTTAGGGTGGTTCTTGGGAAGACTGTACCAGGACCCCTCTCGACTGAGATCCCAACCGATATAGAGGTCGCGATAATGTTGCGACTGGCGCGGCCACTGTGACATCATCATGACTCTCTAAGGTGTCGCGACATGGTCGCACAAGCATGCGGCGTCGTGACAGTGTAGCGATAGCCTATGGCGTTGCAACACTGTCGTGATGGCCCTGAGTGTCGCGACAGCACCAAGGATAGGTCAGTTCTTGCATAGTTCCATTTCTCATGGAGTCTTTGTTGTTTCTAGTTCTTTTTGTACCTGTGGCATCAGTGCTAGTTCCTAGTATGGTCCTATACTAGTCGTTTGCCCGGTGCTCGGCACCTGAGGACTTGTCCCATGAGAGAGGTTGTTACCGTTGCCTGGGACCCCCATCCTTGTGCGCCTTAGAGCGAGCATTCAGAATGACGAGCGTACTCGAGTCACGAACTCTGGAGTTGAGGGGAAAACAGTGGTTAGGATAGCGGCGTCGAGTCATTTGCAAGGCTCTCTTGGTTGGTCTGGGACACCGAGGACGGCCGAAGTTCTACCCGGTGCAGGCCAGCCAGTCCTTTTTCTCACTACCTCGCTCTTTGTGGCCCTGGAACCACTTAGAGAGGCCAGGCGTGGGACTGTAGTCCGGCCAGACTACGGAGGTTACTGTTGTGTACTTTGTGCTCCTGCCTTCATTCTGACGAGACGCGAAGGTTTGGACCTAGGTCGAGGATAAGATGTCAGTGGACGCACCTGACCGGTTGACTAGTGGTAGCAGTTTCTGTAGCTAGTGTCTCATTTCTAGGCAGGGTTCTCTCTGTCTGCGTTGCCATCCGTGTGGTGGTCACAACATGCAGGTTGTGCGGAGTTTCCGACCGTGTTGTCCCTTCCGTACCGTTGCTAGTTAGTTAGCTTTGCTTCCGCATTTTCCTATGTTGATTAGAATATATATAACTGCTATCATTTAAATTGTTTATATATATTTTCTCTCCTGCCTGTTAGAGCCAGTAGGAGATTGTAGTCTCTACTGAGCTTCTGTTGTGAAGCTCATCCCTTTCTTTTCCAGGTGAGACTTCTCAGCAGCGACAGGGCGCGCGTCGGGTGGAGTAGGCGAGGCGGTAGTCATCGTCCCCGCAGCTAGCAGTGGTTTTCCCCTTCAGTTGTACGTCACCCTCGAGGTATGCCCCTAAGGGCTTTGTCCTCCCCCTTTTTACTTGTACTAGTTGTGTGTGTGTTGGGACTATACCTAGGGCGATATGCTGTGGTCTTGCTCTTCTTTCTGCTTCCGCGTGTGTGCTTCTAGTTCAGTAGTTGACATTTATTTCCCTTACATATTCTGTTAGACTTTTTTATAGCCCTTCCGGGACCCCGGACCCGTGGGCGGCGACCGCGAAAATTGGGTCCTCGACTTGGGCCGAGTGTCGGGTTCTCGGGATCGTTACATGCTACATTATCAATAGGTGCATGATCAAACAATACTAAAAAAGACTGGATATGAACTCTACAAGGAGAAAAAGCCAAACATAAGTCATCTTTGATCTTTTGGTTGTAAGTGTTTTATTTTGAATAATGGTAAAAATAATCTAGGAAAATTAGATGCTAAAAGTGATGAAGGCTTTCTATTAGAATACATTTCAAAACCCAAGGGATATAAGATATTTAACAGAAAAACTTCAACAATTGAACAAACTATTCATACTTTATTTGATGAAACTAACCCTTCTATTAAGAGAGTAGAAGAAGAAGAAGTTGTTGTTGAAGACTTGTGTAGGGATTTGGAACAAGCCTCTCTTTAAGAAAAAGGTGAAGACAAGGATGATCCTCCAATAGAAGAGGGACTTAACTAGTACCAACATAGCCAGGTCTAGACTCATGTGCCTAAACCTTTAGATCATCCAGTTATTGGGACCAGATGGGTCTTTAGAAACAAAATGGATGAATCAGAGGTAATTACCAGAAACAAGACTAGACTGGTAGTAGCTCAGGGATATTCCCAAGAGGAGGACATTGACTTTCATGTGACATATGCTTCAATTACTAGATTAGAGGTAATTAGGATTTTTTAGTATATGCATGTTCTTTAAATATCAATTTATATCAAATGGATGTAGAAAGTGCTTTTCTGAATGGTTTCATAAAAGAAGAAGTTTATGTTGAGCAACCACCAGGTTTTGAATATACTAACTATCTAGATCATGTTTTTTGTTTAAAGAAGACACTATATGGCCTGAAACAAGCTCCAAGAGCTTGGTATGAAAGACTAAGTGCTTATCTTCTATCACACTATTTTTCAAGAGGTAAAGTAGATATCACTTTATTTATTAAGAAATTTTCAAAATGGATCTTAATTGTACAAATATATGTTGATGACATTATTTTTGGATCTAGAAATGAATCACTTTGCAATGTTTTTGAAAATCTCATACAAAGTGAGTTTGAAATGAGCATGATGGGTGAGCTTAATTACTTTCTTGGCTTGCAAATCAAGCAAACCAAGGAAGGTGCTCATATTTGTCAAACCAAGTACATTTTAGATCTGCTTTCAAAGTATGGTTTTGACAGATGTAAGTCATTTGGAACACCTATGAGCTCAAGAATAAAGTTAGATAGTGATCCAATTGGCAAGAAAGTAGATCAAAGATCTATAGAGGCATGATTGGGTCATTACTCTATCTCGCTACTAGTAGACTAGATATAATGTTCAGTGTATGTTTGTGTGCCAGGTTTTAGCTGATCCAAAGAATCCCATATTAATGTTGTTAAGAGAATTTTTAGATATCTTATTAATACAAGTAAATTGGGTTTATGGTATCCCAGATGTTTTGAATTCAAATTGCTTGGATATAGTAATGCTGACTATACTGGATGCAGAATAGACAGAAAATGCACCAGTGGTACTTGTCAATTTCTTGCAGGGTGCTTAATCTCTTGGTCTTCTAGAAAACAAAACTTAGTAGCCTTGTCCACAATAGAAGCAGAGTATGTTATAGCTGGAAGTTGATGCACTCAACTCAAACATCAACTGGAAGACTATGGTCACAAATTAAATGCAATTCCAATGCTGCGTGACAGCACAAGCGCAATTAACCTGGCCAAAAATCCAATCCAGCACTCAAGAACCAAGCACATTGAGGTCGGACATCATTTCATCAGGGACCATGTAAGTAATGGTGATATTTTACTTGAATTTGTTGGTACAAATCATCAATTAGCTAATATACGTACTAAGCAACTTCTTGAGGATAGGTTTACTTCAATCTGAAGTAAAAAAGGGATGTGCAACCCTGAATAAATGTTTATATTTTGTGACTACATTGTTTGATTAATTTAATATCAATTTTTTCTGATATTTCACCAGATGGAAGAGAGAGACGCTCTGGGTATTTTTCTAGGTTTCTCTGGTCGACGTTGCCACTTGCCACTGGCCCTGGGGGCTGGCGAGGGCGCTGGTGTCTTCGTTCCATGGCTTTCTCTGCGAAGGATGGGATGAGTGGTGCTGCTGAAGGCTTGGCCTCTCCTGGGAGGAAGTCTTATGCGCAGATCATTACTGCTTCCAAGCCGCCTCCGGCCAATTAACATAGGGGTGAAGCCACCTTATTTTATTGATTCTGGAGAACCGACAGTATTCTTCTCTTGAGAAGAAGTAGGTAAGTCTATTCAAACCTTCTAACTAACACTGATTGTTAGATGTGAATATGGGCGATGCTCGATCCCGGAGTTCAAGTCAAGCCTCTCTCAGAGGTTACTGCTGAAGGGAGACTACATCATCAGTGTCCTTGATCACTGTCACTTGCTGCTGCGTTTCAACGCCAAGGAAAATTACCTGAAGGTCATCATGAGAAGAAACCTATATATCGAAGGCCTCTTATACAGATTCTTTAAGTGGGATCCTCAGTTGGATTTTAATGCCGATCCCACTGTCATCCCCATATGGATTGGCTTTCCTATGCTTCCTGTCAGTTACTACTATGATGATTATCTGAAATCCATAGCAGGGAATCTGGGTCAAGTCTTCAGGATCTATGAACCAACCAAAGCTTTAACGCAAACTAATGAGGCTTTTGTTTGTGTTGAGTTGGACATAGTTAAACCAAGGCCAGAAAGGATTTGGATTGGATGCGGCTCTGATGGCTTCTGGAAGAAGATCAATTATTACAGAATTCCTGCGGTCTGTTCCTTTTGTCATAAACTGGGTCATGTTGCCTCAGACTGTCACAGAAAGAAAAAGCAATCGGACATGCCAGAGGACTCTCAGAGCGAGCCAGTTATGCTTGATCAAGGGCAGAAGGAAGGTAATATTATACTAGAAAGGAATATTTGCATAGAATCTAGCAGAAACTTACCTAAACCTACTAATGTTACTCCAAGAAAGGTTTCTATTCTTACTTCCAATGAAAATATATTCATGCCTATCCCTGTTGCTATGGAAGAATCAAAAACACAAAAAATGGGAGGTGCCAGAATGAGATCGCAGGCTAAGGCTGCAGGAGGTCCTGCAGGATACTCCTCTTCATGAATAGTACCATGCTTTTCTGGAATGTTAGAGGCATTTCCAATAATGCCTCTAGGAGTTCACTTAGAAGGATGGTCAGGAAGGGTAACATTGACTTTGTTGCTATAGCTGAGCCCATGGTCCCACTGGCCCAGGTTTCTAATTTATGCAAGTTTATAAACATGCAGGAATATGCTGGTAATGGGGGAGAAGATTCTAAAATCTGGGTTTTTTGGCGTAATATTTCCATGCACATGATCAGTAGATCTGACTAGCAGATTACCTTAGCGGCAATGAAGGATAACAGTGTTTATATGATAGTTACTATCATTTATGCTAGCTGTGATGGTAGTATCAGACGGGCTCTCTTCGATGAAAGCATAACCATATCTGATGCTATTGATGTTCTGTGGATTGTTGGGGGTGATTTCAATTGTGTCACCCAGCCAGCTGAGAAGACGGGTGGGCGTATGTGTAACATGCATGCAATGGTGGATTTTAATGCATTTATTAATGCTACTTCTCTTTATGATGCTAGGTACATTCGCTCTAATTTTACCTGGTCGAATAATAGAACTGGACAGGCATCTATCAAGGCGAGACTGGATCGTTTTCTAATAAACAGTTGTTTTGAGGATAAGTTCTCGGGGCTCTGTGTTAGGCACCTTCCCAGAGGACCTTCTGACCATGCTCCATTTCTGGCCCACTTTGCTAAAGTGAATCAGTCCCCGGTCAGATTCACATTCCAAGCTATGTGGACCTCCCACAGTTCCTTTCAGGAGACAGTAAAAAAGGTGTGGAATGAGGATGTTTAGTGGCACACTAATCAATTTACTACTCTTTTCCTGAATCTTAAGGCGGTTAAGCAGGCTTTGCGTTTATGGAACCAAAGTGTGTTTGGCAATGTGGAAAGTAATGTGCAAAGACAGGAGAAGAAGTCAGAGTGAAACAGGAGATTTTCGATAATAACCCTTCGTCGGATAATAGGTTTGTTGTGGGGGAGGCGACAATTACTCATACTATGGCATGGCACTACATGGAGGTCTTTTGGGCTCAAAAATCTCACATGGAGTGGATGGAAAAAGGTGACAGGAACACTGCATTTTATCATGCTACTGTTCAAGGTAATAGAATGCGTAATAGAATTCAGCGGCTCCAAATGAATGGCACCTAGACTGAGGATCTGAAGGTCATGCGTAATGAGGCAGCTCATTTCTTTGAGAACCTTTTGCAATCTTCTATTCATACAATTGATGAATCTCTCCTCAGGTTATTCCCTCTATTATTTCTAAAGATCAAAATATATTCCTTTGTGCTCCCCCGAGTAAGGTTGAAGTCAAGAGAGCTGTATGGAGTTTAAATGGAAATAGTTCCCCTAGGCTGAATGGTTTCACTAGCATTTTCTACACCTCCTGCTGAGATATTATTCATCAAGATGTTTTTGCTGCTGTGAGTGGTTTTTTCTAGGGCCATTCTTTTCCTAGAGGTGTAACTTTAACGCTTATTGCCCTTATCCCGAAGAAGCATTTCCCTGAGACATTCAATGATTTTAGACCTGTGAGTCTATGCAATTTATGTTATAAAATTGTCTCTAGAATTTTATGTGACAGGTTGGTTGGCATTCTTCCCAGTATTATTTCAGAGGAACATGGAGCTTTTGTACAAGGGAGGTATATCCTAGAGAATGTATCCTTGTCCAGGAAACTGGTTCGGGATATCGGTCGTAAGTAAGAGGGGTAAATGCTATTTTCAAGCTGGATATTAGGAAAGCCTATGACAGCATTGAATGGAACTTCTTATTTGTTGTTCTCAAGAAGTTTGGCTTCTCTTCTAGGTTTGTTTCCTATATTGGCATGATGTTATCCAATTGCTGGTTCTCTGTATTGGTTAATGGCTTTTTTGCTGGCTACTTTAAATCCCCAAGAGGTTTAAGGCAAGGTGATACTATTGCTCCAGCTCTTTTTATTATAATGGAAGAAGCCCTGAGTAGAGGTCTGAAGAACATGGTTTCAACTGGTATTCTTACCCTTTATGCTGGTCCTAGAGGCTGTCCGCCCCCCTCTCACCTTCTCTATGCGGATGATACTCTAATATTTCTGAATGGTAGTATTCACAATGTCAAATGCCTTATGCAGTTTCTGAATAGGTATGTTTAGTCATCAGGTCAGATCATTAATTCCAGCAAGAGTTATTTTATGGTTTTAGGGAAAACTTCTTCTCTTGCCATTCATAGAATCAAAGAGGCTACTGGTTATATGAGGCAGAATGGCCCGTTACTTTATCTGGGAGTTCCGCTGAGATTAGGAAGGGTTTTGGCTGCTGATTACAAAAATCTTATTGACAAAGTTAATGCCAAATTGGGGAGTTGAAAATCCAAGTTAATTTCTCAAGCTGGCCGGTTACCTTGATTAATTCAGTAGTCTCATCCATCCCTGTCTACCTGGCTGCTGCTTCATTTATCTCGAAATCAGTGATATCTTACATTGAGAAGTCACCTACTGCCTTCTTCTAGAATGGCTCGAATGGCTCTCGTCGTCATCATTGGGTTGCATGGAAAAGCATTCAACGCCCTTAAGTTGAAGGAGGTCTTGGAGTCCGTAATTTGCATCATGTTCAAATGTCCCTGGCAGTTAAACAACTGTGGAATATCTGCCATGGAGCTCTTTATGGGCTTCTTATGCAAGAAGGCGCTATCAGTCTAGCAGTTAAAATTATCTTCCAGGTATGCCTAAGAGGATTTGCATGGCTGCGAATTCTATAATTCAAAATAACACGAGATGGATTCATGGTAAGGGTGACAGGATCGACATTTTGAAGGACATCTGGATGGGTGATCGTCCGCTGTCAGGAATACTTCAGGACCCCTTTGAGGGTGAGGGTACTTCTTTGCAGGAGGTGGTTCGAGATGTTTCACATCCTATGAGGGAAGTGCTACCTGGAGCGATTCTTCAAGGTCTGCATCTGACTGATGAGGAGGACAGGTGTGTTTGGGCTGCTACCTCCAGTGGAAATTTTTCTACCAGCTCTATCTACAACCTAGTCAGAGATAATGGGGTTCGCTGTTCTGAAATTCTTAAGATTTGGCAGCCCTCCTTTAACCCAAGAGTTTCTTTGTTAATTTGGAAGATTTTGAATAGAGCGATTCCTATTGACAGCAGAATTTCGGACAGTGGCATTCCTATGGTTTCTAGATGCCATTGTTGTACTTCTCCTCACATTGAGGACCTTGATAATGTGCTCATTTACAGTGACATAGCGGTAAAGCTTTGGCGCTGGTTCCTGCCTCTTATAAGCAATAGAATCTATCTTCATAGTCACATTACTGCCAGGACATGGGGTTTTATTAAGCATTGCAACATTCGCGCCCCCTTGGGATATATATCCTTTTACTGTTTGATGATCATGTTGTGGGAGCTATGGAAGGGCAGATGTGCAGTGAGGTATGAAGAGAAGAAGATCCGGGCTGGCGATATCATTAGAAGCATTAAGCTTCATATTTCCTTTGCTCTTAATAAGACCTCCTTCAATTTTGCTCCTACTCCATCTGAACAGCAGGTCCTTCAGCAATATGGTTTCACTCCTCATTTCACTTCTAAACAGCTCAAACTTATCCGCTGAATTCCTCCTATTGAGAATTATTGTTTAAATGTTGATGGGGCCTCTAAAGGTAATCCAGGGAACTGTGGAGGAGGTGGATGTGTCCGAGATAGAAATGGAAATGTGCAGGTCGCTTTTGCTCACTACTACGGGGTGGGTAATAGTCTGATTGCTGAAACCCATGCTTTATGTGATGGTCTACATCTGGCGATCTCTTTAGGCTTTCATTTTTGCTATCCATTCAAACTCTTTATCTCTTGTTAACTCCTTTCGGAAAAACAAGTGTATATCTTGGCAAACCTACAGGTGGTGTCGAGTAGTGAGGGATATGCTGGGCGGTGAATTTAGTTCAACTTCACATGTCTTTCGAGAAGCTAATCAGGTGGCGGACCAGCTTGCCAATGATGCTATCATCTCCATGCACAATGACGTTTTTGGGGTTCTCATAGTCTTCCGCTTTCTTGTAAGGGGCCGGTTGTAAAGGATAGATCTGGTCTTATGAATGTTAGACTGGTCTGATTGGGGGTATGCCCTTTGTTTGCTGTATTCTCACTTTTATTATATATATTTTTAGCCCAAGTGTCCTCGCTGGTGGAGTGGGTCCATCCTCCCCTTTTGGGGGAGTGTGCACTCTCCTAGCTTGAGGCTTTGAGGACCTTCTTCTGCCATTTTTTTTTTTAATATCAATTTTTTCTAACTCCCTGATTGTTGACTTCTCACAAGTTGGAGTTCTAGTAGTCAAAGTTATAAGCCAAATTTCAAATTCAATTTATTCACTTTTTTTAGGGGGAGGGGGGTTGAATAATAAATGTTTATTCTCTTTTCATCTACTTAATCCCAATCGTTGATCTCACGATCTGTGGTCTTCGACATACTTCCCTCTTTTATATAAGTTCTCCCCGTTTTTTCTTTCCAAATCACCCCATTCTAAACCACTGTGACTCCTTCTTGTCTTCTTCTTAGTTGTCGCGCCCGTCTTCGACTCCGACGAAACTCTTGCTATAAATCTCTCGATTTCATCAATCCTTATGAAGAAAGGTAGGATCTTTGACCTTATTTGGATCATCTCATACCTCCTTTGAAATCTCTCAAAGACATTTCTATCGTATTTGTCTATATGGCCTCTTCTAGGGCTCTGGTTGCCTCTTTCTTTACTCCAAAGCAGTTCCAAAGGTTATCCTCTGCCAAAGCTTCAATCTATCCTGGAAAGGTAGTGATTTATCCCAGTTTACTAGCCATCTAAGTTCAATAGCAGGTACACTTGAAGTTATGGGTTGGAGAAGATTGTGCGAGATCAATGAGCCACCATTTGAAGATGCCATAAAAGAATTTCATGTGACTCTCACAGTTTCTGCAGACGGGTATTTGGAAGGCTATGTCAAAGGTATGAATTTGGCAGAAATTTTAGATTGCCCTACCTCTAGGCACAATATCAGTGAAATAGTCCTACTGGAGAAGCAAAGATTAGGTAATATTGGAATCAGAGGTAGTCCTCACAAGAAGGGGCTACTTATCATGAAGTCTCCACTGAGAAGCGACTCCTCCATGTCATCCTTACCACCATTGTGAATCCAAGAGCAGGAACCCACTCTTCCATGACAGTCAGAGATAAAAACGTGCTCTTTTGGGCCTTTCAATGGCATTAGGTCAATCCTACAACAATAATCATGGAGAGAATGGTAGGGTCCAGATTTTTACATGAATCTCTTCCCTATGGACCTTCGTTGACAATCTTGTTCAAAAGAAACTCTATGGATTTAGAAGAAGAACTATCTACTCTAGTTAAAGAAAGGATTGGGCTATCCACTCTTCGCAGAAGTCACTACTCTCTAGAGGATAAAGCCCAAAATATTTGGATTAAGGATTCTATACCAGACTGCACACATGAAGTTTTTCCTGATGTGGTGTAGAGTACATCTTCTCAGTCAATGGCAATAGAAGAGAAGAAGTTAGAGTAAAAGTTGGTCCTGCCGAAGAAGATCAAGCAGGACCCTCTATTGAGCTAGATCTCCCTGAAGAAACAATTGCTCAAGTTATCAGGGATCTTAAGGGAAGATCAGTTGTTTATGAAGAAGATCCTCCAAGTCCTCTGCTTATGAACCTATTATGGAGGAAGTCTGCCATCATGTCTCTCCACCACCTGTAAAGACCTAGCTAAAGTCTCAGGGGGAGATAAGTCAGACCATAGATGATGTTTTTAATTTGGTCCTCAAGAAAGGAAGACATGATTAGTGTACTTTAAATGCAGATACATCAAATTGATGTAAAATTTGATTTCATGTCAGATGAAGTCCAACAGATGAAGGATCTGCTATTTCAGTTGGTATGCAATAAAAATAAAAGCAGCCCTCAAGTACCAACAACATAACAACCAGAACAGCCAGAACAACCAACATAAATGCTAGCAACATAGCCAGTAGAGTAGGCAGTAGGGCAGGCAGAATAGACAACTGTAGAAGAGCAATCATAGATAGAGGCAGCTAAGTCTCATGTCAAGATATTGAAGAGGAGATTTAAGAGGAAGCTAGTCAAGTCAGGGTCTATTCTATTTTCTTCTTCCCAATCAACACCCTCCTCTTATCATGATCCCTCACCTACTCCTGTACTTACCTCACAACTAGCCACCTCCTATTCTTTTTTTCCTCAAATTTATACTAGCACTCAGAAACCCTTGAACATCCTAGAACTTCACAAGTTACCACCCTCCTTTTTCGCATCTCTTCCCCACTCATCTACACCTACCTTTGATCCTAGCACTTAACCTTTAGCTCAATTAGTGCCTAGTGTAGAGCTTCCCTCATAGGTCGGGCAGATAAGAAAAAGAAAATTAGTAGAATAGAATATCCTCCATTTTGGTATGCGTTCATCTTTCATTCTCAGAAGAATTTTGCTTGTTTGAAGAATTTTTGAAGATCAAGGTCTTTCTAGAAGTCCATGGGTTGCCTCATTATAAATTCAATGGTTGACTAGCTATTTTGATTGAGATAAGGAACTTCCCCTAGATGTTTTGAATGCCATTACTCAGAAGTGTCATGCCTTGAAATTTAGCAATGGAAATAAATATGGAGAGCATGAGCAATACAAGTACAAGTACCACACTTGAGTAATTCAGAGCGACAACTAAGTATAGCAAAAGACTTGAGACAATAATTGTACCAGCCAAAGTAAATCTTTATTTCACTTTCATCAATACTAACTTACAACCTCATAATCAGAGCCAAATATAAGGCCCGTTATTGTATTTCAAAGTACATTGACTCAAGGAAATAAGTAGCTATTACAGACTCTATGGACTCTAACACGCTGGCATCTTGCCATATCGACGGGTATACTCTGTGAAGCTCATTACTCTTCCCCAGCCCCATCATGCTCTACGACCTCATAGTCGTCTCCTAAAATGTTATGGAAAGTAGGTGTGAGCGCACTAACGTCCAATAGGATTTATATCTCTTGGTGCGGGCATACTTTACATGAATGAACAATTTATTAGGCAGAATACTAGCAGGTAGTACTTATGGCAAGACGATCATGATAATAATATGGATAATTCCAAGATATAACATGTATGAAAATGATTCAGTAAACAAATCCAATGACACTTATCATGTGAGAAGGAACGATCAACAATGGGATGGATGATAGTACGATCATTTGTCAAATAGAAGAGATTCAATAATCTATATCATGTACAATAGATATCTCAAGTTGAATTCCTTAGAATTCCAGTGGACAATGACATATTGGATTCAATAATGAAAACATGTACAATAGATTTGGCCATTTCACATATAACAATTTAATCAATCATTCATTCATTCAATAACAATGTAGAAATTATCAGATAAATCTTGCATTCAATTAGGTGATTGCAAGACACCTCATGGATCATATATTCTAGCGATTATAAGTATTTCGGGTGCTCCTCCCAGGACCAGACTGGGCTCTTATATGCACAGGCATAGTCATTGTAACATCGCGCATTTTTCAGATCTTCGTGGATCCTTGCTTAGCAGGTTTGGCGGCCAGTGTGTGGCCCATTAGTGTGTGCTTCAGGTGTTTACGCAGGATTTCGGGGCTTAGTGGGCCGGCAGTCTAGACCCGTAGCACCCGTTGGTTCACTGGTTGTGAATGTGACAGGCGTCGCGTTCAGGTCGCGACGGCGCTAGTGGTCACGTTCCTGTTTCCACTGTTTTGGGTTGTCATCTACATGCGCCGCGTGTCGCACGCTGGGCGGCCATGCTGACGTCAACAATGGGAAGGCAACAGACTTCTACGTCACATTCAGGTCGCGACGCAGGGATACGTTGCGTTCTCAACCGCTGTGCATTTTTAAGAAGGTTTGGCTGAACAGAGCTTTCACAAGCTCTGATCGACTAGGGGAGCTTGTTGCGGGGTTTTGCTGGGCAATTCGATGGCTTGGTGGTCGTTTTGGCGTGGTCTTGCCACGAGGACGTCGTGCGGAGCGGGGGAAACGCCGGGAGTTTGTGTTCTTCGCGGAGGTAGGGAGATCCCACCTTGTTTTGATGCATGGATCGTGTGTGTGGTTTGTTTGATGTGTTTTTCACCTTATAAACCTTAGATGTCATGCTAGGGCATTCATTAAAGCATGAAAAATGAGAATTAAGCGTGTTTTGTAGGGCTTGTGGGGGTAATCCTGGAAGAGGATCCTAGATTAGGGTTCCTACTTGAGAAGGCGACGGAACCCCCTGTCGCGACAAGGTTGCGACAGGCCGACTCGTCGCATTAAGATTCCCTAATGCGACACATCAGGGTGTCGCGATCTGAAGGTGACGTTACCCTACGTTGCGACCTCAGCCGAGAGGACCTGTGTGCATGGTTTAAATGGTGTGATTATCCGATTATCGGTGGTTTACGTGCATGGCTAGTGTGAGTGGTGCATGGGCACCTGCAACGCTCCTTTAGCTCGCTCGTAGGCGTGTTGTTTGTGTCATGAACATGTGGTTTACGTGGTGGATGTACTGTGCGCATGGTTTGCATGTTTTGAATGGTGTTATAAAGGTTGGTTTGTGGTAGCGGGGCGGTGAGGTTCCAGTGTGGACCTAGCCCTCATTGTTGGTAATGTTTAGAAATGGTTTAACGTGGTTTATGTTTGATAAAGCCTATGTAAGTGTAAAGTGTTGATGGTTAGGGAATCATGTGATTCTAGTAAGTATGTTAATATGGTATGTTTAAGTGGTCGTTGTGGTGTTATGGTTTAGTATGGCAATGGAGGTCACAAGGTGACCAATGATAAGCCAAGTTATTATCGATTGGTGTGATTATGTAAGTGTCTGTTGAAAGATGTGTGGAATTGCTCAATATGGTAATCTAGAAGGGGGGTGAATAGATTACAACTAACTTTAACCAAGATTGACTTCTTTTTAAATGAGAACAAAAACTTATCAAATCTTAAACATATTCAGTTTGATTTGACTTTTAGTTAGTGTGCTTATTGTGAATAAAATGCGAACACCTATAACTAACGTGTAAAACCAGCGTGCCTACCAATCAACTATCGTGAAAGCATGCAAACCATAGGACACGAGGATTTAAGGTGGTTCGGAGTACACAACTTGTGTATCCTACGTCCACCGTCCACACACACACGCAGAAACGACTGCTTATCAGCAAGTTCACTCACTACAACACACACACACCACGCTGTCTGATGTAAACACACGATCAGAACAATGCTAACCACGTAGATCAAGCACAAGAGTCGCTTGACCTAGCAACACACACACAAGATATGAAAAACAGAGACAAAGAAGAGTTCTGAGTTGAAGTATCAAATTCTGATATTGAACTCTTCACGATGGTCGTCCAGATGAACTTCAAGCTCCGTCTTGACAGGTATCAGTTGATGGAGAAGCTTGAGAGATGGACAACCTGGCTTCAATTCCATTCGGACAATGGCTCTTTCGTCCCTAGACGGAAGGTTGAAGCAGAGCAGCAAGGAGAGTCTTTTCTCTTGAGATTTTGCTATGGTTGGTATGGTGGCTGCTTCTGTACGAAAATATCTTCAGAAGGTTCCTTATATATGGGTGTTCAAGTATGGAGAATCATGATAAATGGAAACACCCACATAAGAACACATAGAAATCTCGGAACTGAAGTTTCTCTTCGTCTGTCAACAGCATGAATGCATCTGTCGACAGGTGCTGATAGAATTACAAAATCCAGAAGACTGGGCTTCTTGGGAGACAGTTTCCTGTCAGTGGCTATCGATAGGCGATTGGCCTCTGTCGACAGGGACACTTGTCCTGAAGTCTATTTCACTTCCCTATGCTTGGCTGTCGACAGGCACCTTTGGGGCTGTCGACAGGCACACTTCACACTTAGATTTCTAAAGCTGTCTGTGTAAGGCCCTCAAATTTTGTCCTTTTATTTTGCTGTGTGTGTGTAGATTCATGCTTGTGTATAAATATTATGTATGCATATGTAGATATCTACGTACATATTAGCTAGGTGTACTTATATGTGCATGTGTATGTTTAGATGTAATTATTGTTTGGTTGCATAGTGTAGCAGCGTGTACACTATACTATATATATGCATGTATATATATATAGCGCATATATGGTTTCCTGCATGGTTTAAGCTCTGGCCGAAGAGCAAATTGGCGTCAACATGGATGGACGTCCATGTTGAGTAAACGTCCATGTCGATGGACGCCAACTATTAAGTAAACAGCCATGGATGTGGACGTCTACTTCTCTGATTTTCTGTGTGCAGTAGACCCCGAAATTCTGGATTGGGCTTGCTCATTGATTGGGAAGATGTCCCCAACGGCTCTCACCTCTCCCATCATGCCTTGCGTAAGATCCCAAGCCCCATCTTATAAAATCACTACTCCTTGCAGCCTGCAAGAGCCCTCTTGGCTCTTTGCAAAGATAGAAAACCCTAGCTGAGAGAACAGGTGAAAAACTAAACTTTGAGAGCTCAGATCCGGAGATTTGAGGCTTCTTCCGGTGAGCTATTTCAACTGGGAGGAAGATTGGTCATAGGGGAAGGCTTCCCCAACGCTAGACTGAAGGCTACTTCGTCCTAGAACCCGGAGGAAGGAGTTTGTGGAGGCTTCTTGGCACTGCCCAAGGAGAGCTTCAACAACCTTTTTAATCCCTTTGGAGGTTTTTCTAAAGGCAAGTAACCCATCCCCATGGTGCATGTACATGTCCAGTAGGTCTTAGGTATTTTATGGGATTTTATTCGTGTCTGGAACCCCACATTTCCCCCATCTTTGGAGTTCGGTCTGTGTTTCTGCACAGACAGGAACTTAACGGTAAGATCCCTTGCCGTTAAGATCTCTAGTTGGCGGCAGACAATGCTGCCGTTAACCTCTTTGAACGGCCAGCCTTTGCCGTCTAGTTCTTTAGGACAGAAGAGGGGACTGTTCTTCCTGATATATGATTATTTTCCAGATTTCTTCGCATGAGGATATATTGTAAATGTTACATGCTATGTAATATAGATAATGGAATGCATAGTGGGATTTTTGTAAATTTCTGTAATTAGTATAAATTGTTAGGTTTATGGGAAATGCATGTTAGAAAAAGATCTTGGATAGGATAGCTTGCTGTTCACCTGATTCGTGAAGAATTTGAATGCCATATTTTTTTTAGATCATGCGTATGTATGTCAGTCTCTGTCCCGAAAATTTGGGAATTTTCCCATGATCATGTGATTTATTACAATTTCTGTACTAAAAATAGAAACCATGTGTAGGTTCTTGTAAAACTCACAGTAAATTGTATGATGTGAAATAAATTTGGGGAAAACTTTTGTGGTAATATCAATGATAGATGCAGGTTAGTGCACTATCAAAATGGACTAGGATATTATGCTTCCATGATAACTGATTTATGAATGCCATGTGGTTGAATGTTTTATTTTCTGTAAATTTAATATAGTTCAGAAAATATGAAAATTTGCATGTGTGGTATGAAATCTGCAAATAGCCTGTGGTTAAAATCTCATATGATTTGGGCAACAGCAGAGTACATTGTGAAATTTCCATGTGAAAATGAGCTATTAATGCGTGCTTAACATGATTATGGTTGGATAATGTGTTTTCAGCATGATTAGAGTAAGTTGATGAGTGTTTAAATTTTTTCAATAGTAGTATCAAGTTAGGGAAAAATAGAGCCATGTGTAAACCGTATGAAATGTGTGTGTTAAAAATCGGAATGTGTAAAATGTGTCGTGTGTGACACTGCTTCCATAGAGGGCTGTGGAACTGTACCGTGGAAAAGTCCCCAAGGGAAGGTTCAATGTGTTAAGATCCTAAGGGCATTAGGATGAAATCCTGGAGGTGGACAAGTACCATTGGTGAGGGTGGAGATTACTTCTCCCAGTCTGCGCAGTACCAAGAGCCGTCACTGTGTTGCCTAGGTGGCGTCTATGTGTTATGTGATGTGAATGTGTCCTTCTAGTGGTGGTTTGGACTATGTGTCATGACAATTAAATGTGAAGATGTGAATGTGTATATGTGTAAATTGTGTAGTGCAAACATGTGAATGTGTAATGTGTAAATGTGAACAATGCGAACGTGTAAATGTGTAAACATGTGAAACCATTGTGTTAAAAATGCGAACTTGTGATTTATGTTATGAAAATGTTAGATTCATGTCAAAACAGCGACCTTAATGTGTTTATAATGGTGTTTTATATGTGCGAAAGTGTGTATGATGTGTATGGAGTTTACTTGCTGAGTCTTTTAGACTCACTCTTGCTTCGGCGTACAGGTTTAGCAGGTGACCCTACTTCCTTGGAGGAGACCGTTGAGAGCTACTCCGAGCGAGGAGAATAGAGTGTTGTGGAGTCACCGTTGTTGTACCTTACTTTCATAGTATGTAATTGAGATTTATGTAATTGAAGCTTATGTAAATTGTAGACGAACAATGTAATTTGAATTTTGTATTTCATTATGTGGACTTAGTTCCTTAAATTGCTATATGGGTCATGTATGTTTAATGTGGATGATGAAATGAAAAGACAGTAGTTCTTTTACTTCTGCTACTCTGTATTCATATTTGTGTACATCTCAATCATGTGTGTTAGTGCTTGGGTAAATGTCTCACTGTGACGAGACTCACTATACTGACGTGGATTGGTAAAATCGTACCGGCATAATGAGGGTCGTCACAGTCTATGTCTAGTTATCGGCAGGCCTCTTTGGGGCTGTCGACAGGCACTTGCCTTTTGTGTTTCATTTGATCTTTTGCTCTTGACTTTGGTGCTTTGACTTGCACACTTTCTCACCTATATTTGAGAACATTGTTAGTGAGATATTATGAACATATAAATGATCAAATTAAACATGTGTTTCTTGATTAACATTTGCTTGACTTGTCATTCTTATCATGTTTCACACATGCACATCACATCAATTTGTATTGTTCATTAAATGCTCATCATCAAAAACAACCATTTCAATTGTAAATCTAACAATCTCATGTAAACCCAACATCTGTGTGGGTTAGCTTGTGGGTCTCGGAGTGACCAAGACAAGCGATTCCTCACACTCATATCGTTGTTTGTAATAGAGATAATATAAATAAATATGTGACATGGTTTGTGTGTTGCCGACTGTGGTGGTCCGGCGCCTATTCCGGAATGCCTCTTCAGTTGGGTGCCCCAGGTTTTGTGTGATCCAGGCACGTGAGTGCTCGAGGCTTGTCCCGGTACTGTGTGTGTACCGTCGAGGTCTGTGTCGTTTGTCCTGGACACCCTCACTCCTGTGTTTAAGTTGTATGTCCGGCTGAGGGAAAGACGACTGGGGGCAGCGACTTGTGTTTGTGGGTGTGCAGTCGCTTGTAGCGCGCTCGTGGTTGGGGGTACGGACACCAGTAGACGTACTGGGCCCTAGCTAGTCTTGTGTTTTCCAGTGTCTCACTTTAGGGAGCTCGGGCTAGAGTCCTTAAAGGTGCCAGGCATGGGCCTGCAGGGTGTGTGGCCTGTAGGTTGTGGTGTTGGCTAGTCTCCACTGTTCTTTGGCTTGTGCTTGTGGTGCAGAAATTGGACCTTTCGTCCGTGACTGTGAGACTGAGAGGTAGTTCTTGTGTTGTGTTGTCCGGGTTGGATACTGGCATCATGAACCAGTAGTCCGTTCCCGTGTGGTGGCGTCATTCCTTCCGACTCGTGCTTTGCCTGTGGTGTAGGCTTGAGTATTGACTCACCATTGTGGTTTGACTGGTTGTGGTGTGCCCTGGTGGTGGCACAATTGTGTTTGTGGTTCTGTGGTGGTACCTTATGGAGGTAGGTACTTGTACCCTTTGTGGGTATCCGTTTCTTGTGGTACGCTGAGTACTAGCCTTTTCAGGTGTTGAAGTGGAGCTGTGCTCTGTGGAGGTCATGTTGTAGGACCTTCCACTTGCTGTAATGCACCCTTGTGAGGGTAGTTTTTCGTTGTATTGTGATTTTGGGTATGGTAGACTAGCTTCTGGTTAGCAGTCCTGTTACCGTTGCGTTTGAGATTTTAGTGTTGGTACCTAGTGATAGTAGGTACCTGTACCCCTTGGGGTTGACTTTGTGTTGTGGTACATTGTGTACCAACCTTTCAAGTGTTGCGATGAACTGGTGTTTTTGTGGAGGTCGTGAGGTGTGACCTTCCACGCGTGCTGTTTGGAGTACGTTTCCGATTATGGTTCCAATGTGTGCTGGACTTGGCATGTTGATGCCAGTTCGGTTACCCTGCGTAGGTAGCTTGCCTGTGAAGCTTGTAGCCAAGGCAATGGTTTACCTGTGAGACTTGAAACCTGGGCAGTGGTCTGCCAGAGAGGCTTGTGGTTGAGGTATTCCTAGTGATTGGGCGGACTAGTAGTGTTGTGCTAGTCCTATTGTTACCTCTTACTTTCCGAGATTTACGTTAATTGATGTGTTTATGTTATTTGTTGATTACTAATGGTTTAAGTAAGTAGGATGTGGTTGGCTATTTGTGTGGCTAGTGAGACCCTTCGAGGTTGAGGTCTCTTCCATTTAGTTGTTGTGGTTTTTGGGTGGTCCCTACTGAGCCTGTGACTTGTTGAGGCTCACTCCCCTATAGTTCTCTTCAGGGCTTGCCATGTGTTTGGCTTGCAGCGGCATTGTGAAAAACTTGTACCACCAGTAGTAGTGTAGTAGTCAGTGTCGTGTGAGCTTGTGCTCCCTCGGGGTATGCCCCAGGTAGTTGTACTTTTTATTTAGATATCTAATACTGTAATGGGATAGTTGTACAATTATGTGAACATATATAAGCATATGTACTTTCTTGTGTCTTATACTGTTGTTGTTTGTCTTTTATATTCTTACTAGACACGTGTGTGAGATATCCCTTGCGAGACTTCGGTCCGTTCGCAGGAGACGGATCTGGATATGGACCCTTATCGGGCATAAATACCCAGGGCCGTTTCAGTTGGTATCAGACCAATGGTCCAGTTAGAATATGAAAAGACATTGAGAGTACAATGTCCTAATACATGGATTAATGTCCACTGCTGGTAGTAAGTCTGGGGTTTTGTGTTGGTTAAAGTTGTATTTATCTGAGTCTTTTTTTGTAAAACAAGTTTCTGTGTTGAGAATTTGGTAGCCATTAGCAGTTGTTAAAAGCTGATGTGAATAGAGGAGATATAATCTGTGTGATTATACCAGTGTGCTAGTTTGTGATAGAAATTTATGGTTGTTAAAGATTCACAGTTAAAGAAATTGAGGAGATTAATAAGTTTAGATATGGAATTTAGTAAGTATGTTTTAGTGAGATACAAAGTTAGCAGAGATAGGTATATGGTAATGAGGTGAGGAGGAACATATCAGTGTGTGTCAGAAATGATTAAATGTGCAGATTATAGTTGAGAACCTCAATGGAGTTATTGTGAGATTAGAAATCTGAGTCTGATGATATCAAGAAACAATGTGAATGATAATGTGATTAGTGTTATGAAGAGCTTGACATGATTAAGTAAGACAGATCAGCTTTAAAAGAGGTACTGGTACATAGAAGAGTAGCGATTTATGGCAAATAGATTAAATGTTTCTGAGATTAGAAATTTGAGAAAAGTGTTTTTATGAATAAAGATGGTAATAGGAAGTTTGATATGAGGATTCATATAAATATGTACAGAAAAGTTCAGTTTTTTTTTAAATAGAAGGACACGGGGACGAAGAGCTAGCTAAGTGCGCTATCCCCCAACAGGGGATAATGTTCAGAAAAGTTCAGTTGAATAGAGAGAAAGAAAAGAAGAATAAGTGTGTAGCTAGATTTTCTGAGAATTGCACAAGAGAAATATTTAGTTGATGAATGGCAGATTATGAGAAATTCTTTAGAAAGAGTTATTAAAGATGGTTGTGCTAAAGACAAGATCAGTGAAAGTTAGTAATTATGAGCAGTTTGAGAAAAATCAAAGTTAAAGTTAAGTATATTGGAAAGAGTTTAAGCTAAATGAAATACAATGGAAAGAGGTGTATTAATGGAAAAGCATATAAGAAATATTGAGTTGAGCGAAACAGTAAGGCAGAATGTGATATTTATGATATTTGAGAAAAGAGCAATTAATGGAATAAGGGAAGCAGACAAAGTAAGTTGTTATAGTTAAAGAGATTGGTATTCAAATTTGAGTTTTTGCAGTATTTTAAAGAAAAATGACTAGATACCAGAAAGATTTATAGCATAAATGGTACAGTAAGATTAGTTAGATAGCAGAATGAATAAGAGAAATATTTTGCAAAAAAGATGTTATGATTAAAATGATTGGCAGTTTAGATAAAGAAGAGATATGGATCAGAGAAAGGAAGAATTTAGTAAATGATGAAGTGAATAAGATCAGATGAGTCATGAAATGTTCAGCCAGAGTTTGCATATCGGTGCAAAGAAAATGATTCAATTGAGCAGAAATAGACTGTTATAGAAATATTCCAGAGTTTGGTGCAGGAGCAAGAGCAGACCAATTAAAGAATATTTGGAAAGGTTATGCAATAAAATTATGAGATTAGCCAGAGAATGTCAGTAAAGCAAGAAAAGTATATAAAGAGCACAACATGTCAATAGCGGTTTAGCAGATCAGAAATTGCAGTAATTTCTTCACTACAAGTTAATTGAATAAGATGATTTGAGAAGCAATTAAAGTTAGAAATGAATTCTGTTGAAGTTAGAAGAAAGTAATTGAAAGCAATAGTGAGAACAGAAATTGTGAAATATTTTGCAAAGTGTTCAGTGTGATCAGAGCAGCACAGTGGAAGTAAGGAAGATTTAATATTCATAGATTGTTCAAGGTTTGCTTAGACAAAAAAAAAATGTAAAGTTTTGTGCAGTGGAATAAATGAACAAAGGTTATTGTGGTTTTTAATCAAAGATGACTTAAAGCGGTATGAGCAGAATAATACGAAAAGGCAGGAATTTAAAAATGGTGATTGAATTTCTTTGAAAAGTTGGCAATTGCGAATGTAAATGCAGATGAAGCAGGATAACAGCAAGCAGTGATAAATAGAAAAAGAAAAGGGCACCAAAAGATCCAATAATTTAGAAAGATTATGGCATGGTAAAGTATTACAGTGTAAGATATTCGAGAAAAGTGGAGCGGTCTCGAAAGAAATGTTGCAAACACAACCGGAAAATTGTGGAAGCAGGTTGAGTCCAAAGAGATAAAGCGATAACAGCAAGGTAGAATCGCCTACGGTTAAAAGGTAAAGAAAGAGTAGAATGTAATAATCGGGTAGTGCAGCTATGAAATGGATTAAAGAAAAGGAGAAGCAGAGCAAGTACAGAAATGAATAGATTGACTCAGTTTTTTTTTCAGTCAGTGCAAGATGGTATGAGAAGGAAAATGCAGTAGAAAAGTATCCTACTTATTCTGTGCACGACTTCGTTTCTTTTTTGGTGAAAATCTAGTTACGGTGGTTTGTTTTGAATGTCGAGGACAACATTCCTTTTTAGGTGATAATAATGTAACGTCGCGCCTCTTTCGGATCTTCGTGGATCCTTGCTTAGCAGATTAATTTGGTGGCCAGTGTGTGGCCCATTAGTGTGTGTTTCAGGTGCTTACACAGGTTTTCGGAGCTTAGTGGGCCCGTAGTCTGGACCCGTAGCACCTGTTGGTTCACTGGTTGTGAACGCGACAGGGGTGTGCATCGCGTTCAGGTCGCGACGGCCCTAGTGGTCGCGTTCCTATTGCCTCTATTTTGGGTTGTCATCTGCATGTGCGCTGCGTGTCGCACGCTGGGCGGCCATGCTGACGTCAACAATGGGAAGGCGACGGCCTTCTACATCGCGTTCAGGTCGCGACGTAGGGATACGTTGCGTTCCCAACCGTTGTGTGTTTTTAAGAAGGTTTGGCTGAACAGAGCTTTCACAAGCTCTGCTCGACCAGGGGAGCTTACAACGGGGTTTTGCTGGGCGATTCGACGGCTTGGTGGTCATTTTGGCGTGGTCTCGCCGTGAGGATGTCGTGTAGAGCAGGGGAAATGTCGGGAGTTCGTGTTCTTCACAGAAGTAGGGAGATCCCACCTCGTTTTGATGCATGGATCATGTGTGTGGTGTGTTTCATGCAATTTTCATCTTATAAACCTTAGATGTCATGCTAAGGCATTCATTAAAGCATGAAAAATGAGAATTAAGCGTGTTTTGTAGGGCTTGTGGGGGTAATCTGGGAAGAGGATCCCGGATTAGGGTTCCTGCCTGAGAAGGCGACGGAACCCCCTATCGCAACAGGTCGACCCGTCGCATTAGGATTCCCTAACGCGACACATTGGGGTGTCACGATCTGATCCGATTATTGGTAGTTTACGTGCATGGCTAGCGTGAGTGGTGCATGGGCACCTACAACGCTCCTTTACGTGGAAGCTAGTCAAGATACTAGAACGGAAGGTGCAACAGCTGAAGAACTGTTCCATCCACGTGGTTAAAGTCTTGTGGAATAACCGCAGAGTGGAAGAAGCCACATGGGAACCAGAAGGAACTATCAGACGTAACTACCCCGATCTTTTCGGTAAGACATTCCCTCCATTATGATCATATGAATTTGGAGACCAAATTCTTTTTAAGAGGGGGAGGATGTAGCAACCTGGATTTTTTGAAAAATAAAAATTTAATAATAATAGAAATAAAAGCAAATTAGAAAATCAAATAAAAGAGAAATAAATAAAAGCCATTAAATGAAAAGAAGTAATGGGCTTTATTAAATAGACCCATTAGAAATTAGTGGGCCAAAATAGGGATTTTTAAAGGAAGAATAATAGGAAAATACCTTAAATTCGTAATTGAATTATTACTTAAATAGAAAAGAGGTATTTAATGCATTAAAATGGAAGTTTGAGTTGGATTGAGATTCCTAAACCTACCCTAATGGATTGGCCACGAATTTAGCTCCCATCCTAACCCAATTAGGAGTTCTCATGCTTAGAAAGGGGAGAGGAAATAGAAAATCCCAAAATTAATAGTAATTATAGTCCTATTAGGAAATAGAAAGGGGAGAGACATAAATACTCTATTTAAACCCCCATGGCCGGCCCTAGCTCATACCCAAGACTTGTTGGACCAGGAGGAGAGGCCAAGGAGGAGGGGATTTCGTGGGAAGCAGCACTTCTCAAGCTCTCTCCCTCGTTCTTAAAGTTCTAGCCCTAGAAGAGGAGATCGTCCAAATGTAGGCATTCTCACGAGCATAAACCATGAAAATTCATCGGTAGGATGTTTCATCCATCAGGAATAAAAGCCCATTGGTTTCATAATTTTCCATCAAGCATATCTTTTGTTCTTGATTTTTCATGTTCTGCAACTTACATGACCCCAAACCCTTTTCAAAAATCTAGATCTCCATGTACCCTCTATCCCATGCCACGAAAATTTTACTAGAGAAGCTGATGGCTATTAGGGATCTTTGGCCCCTGAAAGCCCTAATTTTCATGCATCCTATCTTGTGAATTAATTCTTACATCTCAACTATTCTCAGTATTCTGTTCTCCATGTTTGGTTTGATTAAAGCCTATCAAAACCATGCTTGCTTTCAAATTCCTAATTACTGTAAGTACCCATGTGAGTCTAGATCAATTTCCAACTAGTTTCATGATTTTCCATCGCTTGTACAATTAGTTATGAATTTTTTAACTTCCCTGTGTGAAAACATGGTAAGTTTGGACCAAGAACCAAGAATATGTCAGATCTCTGTCAGACTCAGGCCAAGGACCTGAGAACGCGACGGCCCGATAGGCCACTTTCTCAGGCAGATCGCGACAAGAATCACTGTCGCGATCTGATCGCGACAGGACCACCGTCGCGACTTCACCTTCTGGTCTGACAGACCTGTCGCCTTCTTCATATGAACCGTCGCGTTTTCTTTGTTTGCACTGACTGACCCGTCGCGACCCTTAACGACCCTGTCACGTTCTGTGCAGGCCCTGCCGCGACCCTTACAGGGACCTGTCGCATTCTGCACTTTTTCATGAAACCCCCCTATTTTTGCAAGTCTTGTTTTTCTACAGTGATATCATGCTCTGCTAACCCTTTTGAACACAGTAAACAGAACTGTAAATCTTGAACTTATTTTAATAAAATAAAAGCCATGCACATGACCCTTTCATACTCCATGATTCTCGATGTCACATACACACACTTTGAACCATCCAAATATGGCTAAGATTGGCATGAAATTATTTCATAATGTATCTGGTAATTTATGAAATTAAACTGCCATATTTTAATATACTTGTCTATCGTTTCTCACGTTGCTTTAGGAATACCGTTATCGATGCTCCACTGTTCTAGAATTCCTCTAGAACGTCGAGCACTTGTTTCTATATACACACTCTCTCTTGACTTGGACGAACTCTCCGTCGGATACTCCTTCTGCCAGACTAGTGAGTCTTTGTTCAAGGCCTCTGTAAGTCTTCTCTGTCCATGGATTCCCACATGGTCGAAGAGCCGGTTGTACCCTAACACCTATGATACCCTTTAGGGATCAACATGATCCAAACGACTATTAGAAGTTCGCTCTTATCTAGAATCACGTCGGACCTCTGGACCTGTGCTTAACTTAGCCAGTGGAAGAGTCGTGAGTTCCACCTGACTGACAACACCATGTGCGTGTGTTGTGCAACTGTTACTATCACCTGTTTACTCGACGTGTTACTTGCAATGTCCACTAGCTCTCATCTATACTCTACTCGCTCATCTATTCACGTTCACTCTACTATCTCGTCTATTCATCTAGTGCTCTCATCTATTTCTTGGTACTCTTTATTGGCCATTGACTGATTGTCTAAAGATAAACAATATAACCAATGCCTGGCAATATATAAAGGGGCCCGATCTGGTCCTGGGATGTGCGCCCAAAAGTGCTAGTGCCCATGGTAGTTAAATGATGAGAGTGTTTGACATTACACTCGAGTGCTATCTATCTCGACTATCTAAATAACAATCAAAAGTGCTATATTCTCTCGTTGTCTACATGACAAACAAAGTGCTATGCTATACTCGTTGTGCTATTGATATACTTGTGCTATTTGTGCTATGGCCATCCTGTTATTTTGTGCTATACTCGACACCTGTGCTATACTTGGAAACTTGTGCTATTTCGTTCATGTGCTATCATTGATGTCTCTTGCATTACTTGGCTCTCTCGCTCTATCATTAGTTACTCTGTATTTTAATACATTAATCATTTAAAGCTTGCTTGACTATTGAGATTTAAGTCCTACTGGGCGCTATCACTCTCCCTGCGTTATTTGTCATTGTCTTCTCAGGTGAGACCGAGGATGAACTATACACTCAAGAGGACGGGAACGACCAGGAGTGATGTCAAGAGTACCCTAGTGTCCTAGTACTATGATAGAGTCTTAGTTTAGTCTTTTGCTTTATTTCAATGTAATTGGGCCCTATATATTGGCTCTGATATTAGTGGTTGTAACTAGACATTGGAAAATTTTTAACGAGAAGAATTATCTTTAGTATTATTCATTGTGCAATGGTTTGATGTCTTGTACTTGGTTTGTACCCGTTTACTTGCAACTGCCTCATGTTCCGATATTCTGCGTCGGGGCGTGACATTTTTGGTAATGTTTAGAAATGGTTTAACGTGGTTTATGTTTGATAAAGCCTATGTAAGTGTAAAGTGTTGATGGTTAGGAATCATGTGATTCCTAGTAAGTATGTTAATATGGTATGTTTAAGTTGTCGTCGTGGTGTTATGGTTTAGTGTGGCAATGGAGGTCACGAGGTGACCAATGATAAGCCAAGTTATTATCGATTGGTGTGATTTATTTAAGTGTCTGTGTGGGTTAGCTTGTGGGTCTCGGAGTGACCAAGACAAGCGATTCCTCATACTTATATCGTGGTTTGTAATAGAGATAATATAAATAAATATGTGACGTGGTTTGTGTGTTGCCAAGTGTGGTGGTCCGACGCCTATTTCGGAATGTCTCTTCAGTTGGGTGCCCCAAGTTTTGTGTGAGCCAAACACATGAGTGCTCGGGGCTTGTCCCGGTACTGTGTGTGTACTGTCGAGGTCTGTGTCGTCTATCGTGGACACCCTCACTCCTGTGTTTGAGTTGTACGTCCGGCTGAGGGAAAGACGACTGGGGGCAGTGACTTGTGTTTGTGGGTATGCAGTCGCTTGTAGCGCGCTCGTGGTTGGGGGTATGGACACCAGTAGACGTACTGGGCCCCATCTAGTCCTGTGTTTTCCAGTGCCTCACTTTAGGGAGTTCGGGCGAGAGTCCTTAAAGGTGCCAAGCATGGACCTGCAGGGTGTGTGACCTGTAGGTTGTGGTGTTGGCTGATCTCCACTGTTCTTTGGCTTGTGCTTGTGGAGCGGCAGTTGGACCTTTCATCCGTGGCTGTGAGACTGAGAGGTAGTTCTTGTGTTGTGTTGTCCTGGTTGGATACTGGCTTTATGAACAAGTAGTCCGTTCTCGTGTGGTGGCATCGTTCCTTCCGACTCGTGCTTTGCCTGTGGTGTAGGCTTGTGAGTATTGGCTCACCGTTGTGGTTTGATTGGTTGTGATGTGCCCTGGTGGTGGCAAAGTTGTGTTTGTTGTTCTATGGTGGTACCTCGTGGAGGTAGGTACTTTTACCCTTTGTGGGTATCTGTTTCTTGTGGTACGCTGAGTACTAGCCGTTTCAAGTGTTGAAGTGGAGCTGTGCGCTGTGGAGGTCATGTTGTAGGACCTTCCACTTGCTGTAATGCACCCTTGTGAGGGTAGTTTTCCGTTGTATTGTGATTTTGGGGTATGGCAGACTAGCGTCTAGTTAGCAGTCCTGTTACCGTTGCGTTTGAGGTTTTAGTGTTGGTACCTAGTGATAGTAAGTACATGTACCCCTTGGGAGTTGGTTTTGTGTTGTGGTACATTGTATACCAACCTTTCAAGTGTTGCGATGAACTGGTGTTTTTGTGGAGGTCGTGAGGTGTGACGTTCCAAGCGTGCTGTTTGGAGTACGTTTCTGATTATGGTTCCAATGTGTGCTGGACTTGGCATGTTGATGCCAGTTCGGTTACACTGCGTGGGAAGCTTGCATGTGAAACTTGTAGCCAAGGCAATGGTTTACCTGTGAGACTTGAATTCCGGGCAGTGGTCTGCCAGGGAGGCTTGTGGTTGAGGTATTCCCAGTGATTAGGCGGACTATTAGTGTTGCACTAGTCCTGTTGTTACCTCTTACTTTCTGAGATTTACGTTAATTGATGTGTTTATGTTATTTGTTAATTACCTATGGTTTACGTAAGTAGGATGTGGTTGGCTATTTGTGTGGCCAGTGAGACCCTTCGAGGTTGAGGTCTCTTCTGTTTAGTTGTTGTGTTTTTTGGGTGGTCCCTACTTAGCCTGTGACTTGTTGAGGCTCACTCCCCTATAGTTCTTTTCAGGGCTTGCCGTGTGTTTGGCTTGCAGCGGCGTTGTGGCAGACTTGTACCACTAGTAGTAGTGTAGTAGTTAGTGTCGTGTGAGCTTGTGCTCCCTCGGGGTATGCCCCAGGTAGTTGTACTTTTTATTTGGATATGTAATACTGTAAAGGGACAGTTGTACAATTATGTTAACATATATGAGCACATGTACTTTCTTGTGTCTTATACTGTTGTGGTTTGTCTTTTATATTATTACTAGACACATGTGTGAGATATCCCTTGCGAGACTTCGGTCCGTTCACGGGAGACAGATCTGGATATGGACCCTTACCGGCATAAATACCCAGGGCCATTTCAGTCATGAACTGAAGTTCCAATAATTTCTGTTAATTCCATTCCATTTCATTTATGGCCAATATGATTTCCAAGCAATAGACAGTTATGTACTAAAGATCATGTCAATGATTATAAGGAACAATGCAAGTAGACATGATCCAGAGTAAATTTTGGTAGCATAACGGCTTAATTTCATTAGTTCAATCATTATACTTAGTGGCTTTGTTTCAATGTAGCAAAATCACTCTCACGAGAAGTAGATAAGAACAGAGGTGCTTTCTATCTTCTAGGAACTTCAATGGTACAACCAACTCGATCTCGATGAGGGAATCCACGGAGTACAGAGATTTATAGAGGTCTTAGTAGGAAGGTCCCTAGTCTGCCGATATAGAATGACCGACAGAGAGTTTCTAATCCCCCAAGAAAGGCTACCTATAAGTGCAATGTGTCGTGTAGAGCGTGTCTCAATGTCACAAACCATCAGTTTAAAACATGATGGAAAGCCATTAACAAGAAGGCATGACATGGTGTAAGCAATTAAAACTATCACATGATTTTGTATATTTTTAACATGTAGCATTTTCAATTATTATCAAGATAGAGTAAGAACATAGCACATAGCATTCTCATGGTAGATGAAATCAAGCAATCATTTAGATCATTTAAAATAGAGAATCATGTTATTATAATTTTCACATGGGTTGATGACTTTTAGGCCATTAGACAACTAAACAACATGATAACAGAGTAAGGTATGCACAAAGTTAACTATACCACTACAGAAAATAGTATCGGGTAGGCCTCTAAATCGGGATAGGTTCAGACATCGCAATTAAGAAGACCGTACATAGTCCAAAATTCCAGTTCACTGTGAAAATAGAAAATCGCGATGGACCTGTCTGTCGCCTTCATGTTGCGACAGGCCGATATGTCGCTATGACCTTTAAAACACGTCGGTAAGAATGATCACCTTTATAATGTGACGACCAATGGGTCGCTACAACTCAGAATCATAACGACATTATACGTCTCGTTCTAGAGAGAGTTTAAAAATATAAATACAAAAACATGCACAGAATCCAAGGGTAGGAAACAAGTCAAATCACGACGGTACAACTGGTTGCGTCCTCACGGTTCACAAATGGCCGAAAACTGAAATAACATCTAAAACAAAGCATATGGGGGTTAGGGTAGACCTATAATTCATGTTTGGTGAACTAGACATCATCAAGAACATGTCAAATTCATGACTCACTGAATCGTGACCACTGGATTGGTCGCGATTTAAACAGGTAGACAAATCGTGGACTAAGTTGTGCGATCTCATGTTTTGGCTCAAAACACAGGGTTCTAGGGGTGTTTAGACAAAATACTCAAAATGAAACTTGTTGGAAACTTGTCGAGGAAGAACCTATGGCTTTGGTTTCACCTAATTTGACCTAGGGATGTGTGAATCACGAGGATAATAAGGAAAGCCTTAAAATTGGGCGACGATGGGAAAACACTTAACACTCTTAACATAGCCAACAAACATTGGGAAAAATAGGAACAAATAAAAGTGGACTTGGAGAGCCTTCATATGGTATATGCCATGTTAAGTTTGAGCCCGAGATCACCTACCTTTGGTCGGTTCTAAGAGAGGTCTTTCTCCAGGTCGAAGTAGTGCAATGTTGGAGAAGAAGCTCAAGTTGTGGTCGTTGTCCTTCCCTCCTTGTAGCAACCTAAATTTTTGAGAAAAATAAAAATTTAAATAATAAATTTAAAACTCAAGGGATATTCAATGAAAAGAGTATTAAATAAAACCCATTAAGTGGAAAAGAGTAATGGGCTTTACTTAATGGATCCTCTAGAACTTATTGGGTCAAAAATATGAATTTACACAGGGAGAATAATAAGAAAATACCATAAATTCGGAGTTTAATTATCTCCTAATTGGAAATGGGTTATTAAAGCAATAAAAGTGGCAATTAGAGTTGGAATTGGATTCCTAAACCTACCCCACGTAGTCAAGCACGGATTTAGATACTATCCTAACCCAATTAGAGATTGGAAAGTAAGAGAGGAAAGGTGGAGTTAGGAAATCTCGTAATTTAGAGGAATTTGAGTAGTAGTAGGAATATGAACTTGTATTTATATAAATACACCTCTTCAACCCTCATGGCCGGCCCTAGCTCATGCAAAGGAGTTCTTGGACGTGGAGAAGAGGCCAAGGAGGAGGAGAAATCGAGGAGGGAAGATCCATCAAGCTTCTTCCTTCGTTCTTGGAGTTCTAAGCCCTAGAAGATAAATCGAGTCAAAGGTAGGCATTCTCACGAGCAAATTTAAATTAAACTCGTCTGTAGGTAGTTCCAATCACGAGGAACAAAAGCCCTCTTGATTCCCTCTTTTTCATCGAGCCAATCTTTTGTTCTTGATTTTAGAAGATCTGCAAACATGATAATCCCGAGACATCATGTTTAATTCAAATCTCTATGTATACTTGATCCCATGCTACAAAATTTTTACTGTAGATACTTCATGTTGTTAGGGATCTTTTGCCCCTAAAAGCCCTAAATTTCATCGAGCATGCTGATCAAATTTAATCAACCTTTCTCTCTGTGTCATATTCAGAATAACTCGTTCTTTCTCATGTTCAAACACTACATGAACCATGCTCTCTCTCTGATTTCGATTTAGTGGAAGTGCCCTTACATGTCTACTTGAATTTGCAACTTGTTTCGTGATTTTTCATTGACTATGTAATTAGTTATGATTTTTCAAAGTACCCTGTGTCCAAACAAGTCAAGTTGGCACGCAATCCGATGTAGAACATTTTCCCGCTCGAACTCAGGCGAAGTACCTGAGAATGTGACGGCTCGACAGGCTGCGTTCTCAGAGCCGTCGCGACCAACATCTTGTCGCGTTCTGAGCACGACAGGAGACCCCGTCGCGTTCTGGCTGCCTGAGCAGACAGCCCTGTTGCGACCCGTACAGGACCCTATCGTGTTCCACCATGACCCTGTCGCGACCATTACATGGGTACGTCGCGTTCACAGGATTTTTGATGAAAACCCCTAGAACGTCGAGTACCTATTTTATATACACACTTTACTTGGCTTGTGGTGAACTGTCCGTCGGAAATTCCTTTCGCCGGACTAGTGAACCCTTGCACAAGGCCTCCGTAAGTCTCCTCTGATCATGGATTCCCACATGGTCGACGAGCCGGTGGTACCCAAACACCCATTACACCTTTAGGGGTCGATATGATCCAAACGGCTACTAGAAGTTCACTCTCGTCTTGAATCAAGCCGGACCTCTGGACCTGTGCTTAACATGGCTAGTGGTAGGGTCGTGAGTTCCACCTGACTGCCAACACCAAGTGCGCGTGTTGTGCAACTGTTACTATCGCATGTTTACTCGTCACATTGCGTGCAATGTCTACTAGCTCTCATCTGTACTCTACTCGCTCGTCTATTCACGTTCACTCTACTATCTCGTCTATTCATCTAGTGCTCTCATCTACTTCTTGGTACTCTATATTGGCCATTGACTAATTGTCTAAAGATAAACAATATAACCAATGCCTGGCAATATATAAAGGGCCCGATCTGGTCGTGGGATGTGTGCCCGAAAGTGATAGTGCCCATGGGAGTTAAATGATCAGAGTGTTTGGCATTACACTCAAGTGCTATCTATCTCGACTATCTATATGACAATCTAAACACAAAATGTGCTATACTCTCTCGATGTCTAGAATGACAAACAAGTGCTATACTCGTCGTGCTATTATTATACTCGTGCTAGTCGTGCTATGGACATCCCGCTATTCGTGCTTTACTCGATACTTGTGCTATTTTTGGAAACTATACTCGATCTCATGCTATTACCTGTTGTGCTATCTCTTACTATATTTTGACTCTCTTGTACCTGCTATCTTTAGATACTCTGCCATTAATTGCGTTAACTATTTAAAGCCTGCTTGAGCCTGAGATTTAAGTCCTACTGGGCGTTATCGCTCACCCTACGTTGTTTGATGTTGTGTTCTCAGGTGAGACCGAGGATGACACATGCACTCACGAGGAAGGGAATGACCAAGAGTGAAGCCAGGAGTACCCTCGAGCCATTATGTTATGTTAGAGTTGTAGTTAGTTATTTCCCTTTATTGAAATATAATTGGGCCCTATAGAATGGCTCTGATATTAGTGGTTGTAACTAGACATTTGGAAAGTTATTAATGAGAAAGATTTGCTTTAGTATTATTCAATGTGCAATGGTTTGATGTTTAGTATTCGCTCTATACCTTTTTCTTGCAACTGCCTTCACGCACCGATATTCCGCGTCGGGGCGTGACAGTTTTGTGGTATCAGAGACTAGGTTATTCTTAGTACAGGATGATCTAGGTTAACCTGCCTCGACTAGAGTCAATTATCCCACCTATGTGAGTTGTGGTTAGAGCCAAGGGTAACTAGTTAAAATAAACTCACAAATGCACAAATTAAACTCTTAATCAGCATTATAACTATCAAACTATTTTGTAGGAACTAAATAGCTACAATGACTACATAACGTTCCCAGATGAGAGGCATGCAACAGTCCCTCCAGGAACTAACTCGTGCCATACTACAAGCCACCCATCAAGGCGGTGGTAACCGTGGAGGAAACCAACTGGGTGCAGGCGAGCTGCATCGCAATTTATGGGGTCTGAACCCGCCTAGGTTCAGTGGGTCTACGGATCCAGATGAAGCGGAGCACTGGCTAAAGGAAACGGAAAGGATTCCGTGTAATGCAATGTGCGGACGGAGACAAACTTCTATTAGCGACATTCCAACCGGAGAAGGATGCCCGCGCATGGTGGGAGTCTGTGGAAGCCACAAAAGCTAACGGCCAAATTACTTGGGCTGAATTTAAGGAAGCTTATAATTCTAAGTACTTCTCTGAACGAGTACAGGAAAAGAAAGCTGCTGAATTCGCTGCTCTTAATCAGTGAAGCCTGACAGTAGCAGAATATGAAGCCCAGTTTTCTAGACTGGCAAAATATGCTGAACATCTAATCAACACTGAGAGAATGAAGGCTAAGCTCTTTCTAAATGGCCTTAAGCCTCAGTACATTACTCAACCGGCGCCACTCGACATACAAACTTATGCCGAGATGGTTAAGAAGGCCCAGCTACTAGAAGACGCTACGGACTTCACTGACCATATCAAGGGGAAGTTCGTAAAGAAAGAAATGACATCGGGACCAGCATCTGCCAAGCCGACCAACGGCAAAAAGCGTCCTTTCCACCCAACTGAGGTATCCAGCCAAGATAGGAAACCAAGGTCTTCATCCCCAACACTGCAGCAAAAGGTAACTGCAAGCACTGTGATAAACCTGGACACACCGCTGATGAGTGCTGGAGAAAAGCCGGAGCGTGTCTGCGCTACGGAAGTCGTGAACATCGCATACCCGAGTGCCCGATGCTGAAAGAAAATGAGAAGCGCACTGCTATGCCTAAGAAACAGGGCAGGCTGCAAGCCCTGCACAATGAAGAAACCATCGAGGAGGGTGGCGTGGTAGAAGGTACCCTGCATGTCTTTTCTTTGCCAGCATTTGTGTTATTTGATACTGGAGCTACTCATTCATTTATATCTCAACACTTTGCTGACACCCTGACTGCAAAACCTACAACCATGGGTTGTGAATTCTCTGTCACAACACCCTTGGGGGAGAAGGAGAAACTAAACCAATACTTTCCATCTGCCTATGTAATTATCGGAGACCATAACCTAAAGGCTGACCTGGTATGTATGTCCATGGAAGGGTATGATGTCATATTGGGAGCCGACTGGTTGTCCACATATGGGGCAAGTGTCGATTGTAAGAAAGGAAGGGTGACATTTAGTGACTTTCCTAAATTAGCATTCATTGGGACTAGACATAAGAAGTGGATGTCTCTAGTCTCCGCCTTAAAAGCCCATAACATGATAAGGAAAGGATGTTTTGCTTTCCTTGCGGCCGTCATAGTCGAAAAGAAGGGTTCAAAGATAGAAGACATCCACATAGTCCAGGACTACCCAGATGTATTCCCTGAAGACTTACCCGGAGTTCCCCCTGAACGTGACGTCAACTTTGCCATTGAGTTGACTCCTGGAGCTGCCCCGGTATCGCGTCAACCGTACCGGATATCGCCTGCCGAATTGAAAGAACTAAAAACACAATTGATGGAGCTGCTAGAGAAGGGGTTCATCAGACCAAGTACCTCCCCTTGGGGAGCACATGTGCTATTCGTCAAGAAGAAGGATGGGTCGATGAGACTATGCATCGACTATCGTCAACTCAACCAATTGACCATCAAGAACAAGTACCCATTGCCTAGGGTCGATGAACTATTCGACCAGATATCTGGAGCCCAATACTTCTCCAAGATCGACCTTTGATCTGGTTATCATCAAATGAGGATCAAGGATGACGATATCTTCAAAACAGCTTTCAGGAGCAGGTATGGACATTACGAATTTATTGTTATGCCTTTTTGTCTAACCAATGCTCCAGCAGCCTTTATGCAACTCATGAACAGCATATATCGGCCATACCTTGACAAATTTGTGGTCGTCTTCATCGACGATATCCTCATATATTCAAAGACCAAGAAAGATCATGAAGAGCACTTGAGGACCGCACTGCAAGTCTTACGAGACAACAAACTATATGCAAAATTAAGCAAGTGTGAGTTTTGGCTCGAAGAAGTGTCTTTCTTAGGCCATGTCATATCAAAGTACGACATCTCTGTTGATCCTTCCAAAGTCGAAGCTGTACTTAACTGGGAGAGACCAACCAATGTCATAGAAATCAGAAGCTTCTTAGGACTGGCTGGATACTATAGGCGGTTCATCAAGGACTTCTCAAGGATCCCTGTTCCTCTCACGCGCCTGACACGAAAGGAGAATCCATACTCCTGGAGTAAAGAGTGTGAGAAGAGTTTCCAAACTCTCAAAGACTGCCTTACCTCAGCACTCGTTCTCGCTCTACCAGTAGAGGGAGAAAGTTTCTCTGTCTATACTGATGCCTCAGGAATTGGGCTAGGTTGTGTACTAATGCAAAAGGAGAAGGTCATCGCCTATTCCTCAAGGCAATTGAAGACGCATGAAGTCAACTACCCTGTGCATGACTTAGAGTTGGCTGCCGTGGTCTTCGCATTAAAAATCTGGAGGCACTATCTCTATGGTGAGCAATTCACTGTCTATTTAGATCATAAAAGTCTAAAGTACCTATTCGCCCAGAAAGAACTCAACATGAGACAGAGAAGATTGTTAGAGTATCTAAAGGACTTCGATTTCAACATCCAGTACCATCCAAGTAAGGGAAACGCCGTGGCTGATGCTCTTAGTTGAAAGCCAATGGCATCTATCTCAAGTCTAGTCCTTGGCGAGATGCGATTACTTGAACAATTTGCGAGGCTAGACTTAAATATTGAACATAGGGATGATCATGTTTTGATTGCCAATCTCAAGATCCAATCCGATCTGCTGGAGGAAATCAAGATGCAACAAGACAATGATCCATTCTTGGTTCGTGTCAAGGAAACCTTAGCGGACAGACCGGATTTTGCCATGACTGAAGATGGAAGGTTAGTATTCCAAGGGAGAACTTGTGTCCCAGACAATGAAGCCCTAAAAAGGAAACTAATGGATGAAGCTCATCAAACTAAGTACACTATTCATCCCGGAGGTACCAAAATGTATCAAGACATGAAAAAAACATTTTGGTGGCCGAATATGAAGAGGGAAGTAGCCGAGCATGTAGCTCATTGCCTCACATGTCAACAAGTGAAGGCAGAACATATGCGCCCTGCCGGTGTGCTCAGACCACTAGATATCCCAGAATGGAAGTGGGAAAGCATTGGCATGGACTTCATCATGGGTTTACCCAGAACTCGTGGTGGACTTGACGCCATATGGGTCATCGTTGACCAGTTGACCAAATCTGCGCACTTCTTACCCATAAAGAGTACATGGTCTGTGGAGGTGCTAGCTGCATTATATGTCAAGGAGATCGTGCGGTTGCACAGTATTCCGTCATCTATTATCTCAGATTGAGATCCAAGGTTCACCTCTCATTTTTGGAAAGGTCTGCAAACTGCCCTTGGTATGAAGCTTAATTTTAGTACTGCCTTTCACCCGCAGACTGATGGGCAAACTGAGAGGACAAATCAAATTGTAGAAGACATGTTAAGAGCATGCATTATAGATTTCAATGGTCATTGGAATGAACACTTACCCTTGATTGAGTTCGCCTATAACAACAGTTACCAGGCGAGTATTAAAATGGCACCATTTGAAGCACTTTATGGCAGAAATTGTAGATCTCCTGTGTGCTGGAATGAAGTGGGAGAACAACAATGGTTAGGACCTGACATGGTACAAAGTACAACCCGGGATATACAGATGATACGAGATCGACTCAAGATTGCTCAGTCTAGACAGAAAGAGCTATGCTGATAAGAGAAGACGGGATCTGGAATTTCAAATAGGAGATCATGTGCTATTAAAGGTATCTCCTACCCGTGGTATTCAAAGATTCGGAGTGAAAGGAAAACTTAGTCCAAGATTCATTGGTCCTTTCGAAGTACTTGAAAGGATTGGTGAAGTTGCTTACAGACTGGCCTTGCCACCAAATTTGGCAAGTGTGCACAATGTCTTCCATGTCTCCATGCTTAGAAAGTATGTGTATGATCCTACACATGTCATTCGCCATGATGATCTAGTGTTAAACAAGGACATGACGTATGAAGAGAAACCGATCAAGATATTGGACCGGAAGGTACAACAACTCAGAAATCGTCCCATTCATGTAGTGAAGGTCTTATGGAATAACCGCGGAGTGGAAGAAGCCACATGGGAATCAGAAGGAAGTATCAGAGGCAACTACCCTGATCTATTCGGTAAGCCATTCTCTCCTGTAAGGTCATATGAATTTGGGGACAAAATTCTTTTAAGAGGGGGAGGATGTAGCAACCTGAATTTTTGAGAAAAAAAAAATTTTAAAACTCAAGGGATATTCAATGAAAAGAGTATTAATAAAACCTATTAAGTGGAAGAGATTAATGGGCTTTGCTTAATGGATCCTCTAGACCTTATTGGGTCAAAAATATGAATTTACACAGGGAGAATAATAAGAAAATACCATAAATTCGGAGTTTAATTATCTCCTAATTGGAAAGGGGTTATTAAAGCAATAAAAGTAGCAATTAGAGTTGGAATTGGATTCCTAAACCTACCCCAGGTAGTCAAGCACGGATTTAGATACTATCCTAACCCAATTAGAGATTGGAAAGTAAGAGAGGAAAGGTGGAGTTAGGAAATCTCGTAATTTAGAGGAATTTGAGTAGTAGTAGGAATATGAACTTGTATTTGTATAAATACACCTCTTAACCCTCATGGCCGGCCCTAGCTCATGCAAAGGAGTTCTTGGACGTGGAGAAGAGGCCAAGGAGGAGGAGAAATCGAGGAGAGGAAGATCCATCAAGCTTCTTCCTTCGTTCTTGGAGTTCTAAGCCCTAGAAGATAAATCGAGTCAAAGGTAGTCATTCTCACGAGCAAAATTAAATTAAACTCATCTTAGGTAGTTCCAATCACGAGGAACAAAGCCCTCTTGATTCTCTCTTTTTCATCGAGCCAATCTTTTGTTCTTGATTTTAGAAGATCTACAAACATGATAACCCCGAGACATCATGTTTAATTCAAATCTCTATGTATACTTGATCCCATGCTACGAAATTTTTACTGTAGATACTTCATGTTGTTATGGATCTTTTGCCCCTAAAAGCCCTAAATTTCATCGAGCATGCTGATCGAATTTAATCAATCTTTCTCTCTGTGTCATATTCAGAATAACTCGTTCTTTCTCATGTTCAAACCCTGCATGAACCATGCTCTCTCTCTGATTCTGATTTACTGGAAGTGCCCTTACATGTCTACTTCAATTTGCAACTTGTTCTGTGATTTTTCATCGACTATGTAATTAGTTATGATTTTTCAAAGTACCCTGTGTCCAAACTAGTCAAGTTAGCACGCAATCCGATGTAGAACATTTTCCCGCTCGAACTCAGGCGAAGTACCTGAGAATGCGACGGCTCGACACGCTGCGTTCTCAGAGCTGTCACGACCAACATCTTGTCGCGTTCTGAACACGACAGAGACCCCGTCGCGTTCTGGCTGCCTGAGCAGACAGCCCTGTTGCGACCCGTACAGGACCCTGTCGCGTTCCACCATGACCCTATCGCGACCCTTACATGGGTACGTCGCGTTCACAGGATTTTTGATGAAAACCCATAAAATTTATTGCTCTCACTTTCAAAAATATTCTTACGCCTTTTTAACAGTCATACACGCAGTAAAAACACCTGTTTTAAAATGGAGCCATATTGAATGCTTTAAATCACATATTCACGACTTCTTTTCTATCTATGATTTCTCTTACACATGCACACACATGAACCTTCCATATATGGCTGAAATCTGGCATAAAATATCTCATAATGTATCTGGTAATTTATTGCAATAAAGTATACTAATTGCCCTATTTTAAAGGACTTGTATTCGTTTCTTGCGTTGTTTATATACCGATATCGACGCTCCACTGTTCTAGAATTCCTCTAGAACGTCGAGTACCTGTTTTATATACACACTTTACTTGGCTTGTGGTGAACTCTCCGTCGGAAATTCCTTTCGCCGGACTAGTGAACCCTTGCACAAGGCCTCTGTAAGTCTCCTCTGATCATGGATTCCCATATGGTCGACGATCCGGTTGTACCCTAACACCCATTACACCTTTAGGGGTCGATATGATCCAAACGGCTACTAGAAGTTCACTCTCGTCTTGAATCACGCCGAACCTCTGGACCTCTGCTTAACATGGCCAGTGGTAGGGTCGTGAGTTCCACCTGACTGCCAACACCAAGTGCGCGTGTTGTGCAACTGTTACTATCACCTGTTTACTCGTCGCATTGCGTGCAATTTCCACTAGCTCTCATCTGTACTCTACTCGCTCATCTATTCACGTTCACTCTACTATCTCGTCTATTCATCTAGTGCTCTCATCTACTTCTTGGTACTCTATATTGGCCATTGACTGATTGTCTAAAGATAAACAATATAACCAATGCCTGGCAATATATAAAGGGCCCGATATGGTCCTGGGATGTGCGCCAGAAAGTTCTAGTGCCCATGGGAGTTAAATGATCAGAGTGTTTGTGTGACGACCCAACAAACAAACTAGCCCAACAACCATGCCAGTTGGTAGACTTCCCAGGAAGGTCACCCATCCTGGGACTACTCCCAACTGAGCACGCTTAACTTCTGAGTTCTTTTCCTGCTCGAGCTCTGAAAATGACTAGTCCGGGTTGTTGGTAGTCTACTGATTTAGTCCATTTAACATATTCTTATATGGGGTATTACAGTTTGGCATTACACTCAAGTGCTATCTATCTCGACTATCTATATGACAATCTAAACACAAAACGTGCTATACTCTCTCGATGTCTAGAATGACAAACAAGTGCTATACTCGTCGTGCTATTATTATACTCGTGCTAGTTGTGCTATGGCCATCCCGCTATTCGTGCTTTACTCAGTACTTGTGCTATTTTTGGAAACTATACTCGATCTCGTGCTATTACCTGTTGTGCTATCTCTTACTATATTTTGACTCTCTTGTACCTGCTATCTTTAGATACTCTGCCATTAAATGCGTTAATTATTTAAAGCCTGCTTGAGCCTGAGATTTAAGTCCTACTGGGCGTTACCGCTCACCCTACGTTATTTGATGTTGTGTTCTCAGGTGAGACCCAGGATGACACATGCACTCACGAGGAAGGGAATGACCAAGAGTGAAGCTAGGAGTACCCTCGAGTCATTATGTTATGTTAGAGTTGTAGTTAGTTATTTCCCTTTATTGAAATGTAATTGGGCCCTATAGAATGGCTCTGATATTAGTGGTTGTAACTAGACATTTGGAAAGTTATTAATGAGAAAGATTTGCTTTAGTATTATTCAATGTGCAATGGTTTGATGTCTAGTATTCGCTCTATACATTTTTCTTGCAACTGCCTTCGCACACCGATATTTCACGTCGGGGCGTGACACTCCTGGTGCCCTAAAGCATCCTCTCACGACCCCAACATATTGGTAACCCTTCTCCAAGAGTCTCATAATGATTATTTATAGATTTAGGGTTAACTAAAGTCCTAATGTGATTAGGAAAGGGGGGTTGCGGTTCTAGCTTGGTACCTTCCATGATTTGAGGATTCTCCTCCCAATTGGAGTAGTAATGCCATTAGGAAACATCCTAACATGGTTGGGCACGAATTTAGGTTACCATGGAAGTCTAATTGCCTTGGATTTTGCCCTAATTGCCCTTTCCAATTTATGTCCATTTATACCTACGAATTGTGGGGTTTTAATGCTATTTGGTTTTGTTCTTTGGTCCACTAAGAGTGGTTTGCAAAATAATATTAATTAGTTAATTCAAGTTCTCGGGAGTCTAACTATGATTTTATTTTTATTTTTGGACTTCATTAAGTACATGTGATAATAATTTTTCGACTTATTACCTAATTATGATAATCAGTCGTAAAACACCTTCAACATGGCTAATCAGATTTTATTTTTCATAAATTTCTTTGTGGGTCATTAGGTAGTATTATTTAGAGTGGAACTATGAGTTTTATGGAATTTTTCGATATGTTCTCGTACAAACGATAATGGCATGTACGTTTATACTATTTCGATAATATTAAATTTATCATTTTCATTTTATTTCAAAATTTTCAATGACTGAATTTCCAGGGTGTTACATCCTCCCCCACTTAAAAGAATTTGGTCCCCAAATTCATAAATATAGTCAGGTTTTTGATCTGGGATCTACGAGTCTATTATAAGTGCAACGGTTGATCTGACCTTCATTCCTCTCTCCTACTTAAGATTTATATACCAGTAAAAAGATTATCATAGGTCTAATCTAAATGTTTATCAAGAATGACACATTGTATCATACCTCCTCCTACAGGGAGTTCTACCTGCATCACAACGTTTAGATTCCCTTTGGCACTCCTTGGTTCCCTCGGGTCTGATCCTTCAGCTTGGGGCTGTAGGGAATGCGGTTCTCATAACTCCCACATCATAGGCAAGTGCCAATTTTCTTCCAGCATGTATCCTCTCGGTGTGCTGGCTTATCGCAGAATTTGTAATTCTCTATGATTGGTTCCTCTTCCACTTTGATCTTCTTATCTTTGCCTGCGTTGTATTCCCCATTTGGTCTCTTGTTTTCCTTGTGGTTGTAGTGAGGGATTCTAGTAGTGTTGGATGCTCCCTTGCTCAATATACTACTCCTAATGTTTTCTGCTATAGCTAGAGAGTCTTCAAGTAGTAAGGCCTTTTCTATCCATTTCAGGATATGTCTGCAAATCCATCGGTCCTAGTTTTGTAATGTACTGAGGCCTGAGTCTGTTTAGAAATCGCTTGGCCTTCAATAGTTCAGTTTGGACCAAGTGAGGAGCATAACGGGCTAACTTGGAGAACTAGGCCTCATATTCTTCCACAGAGAGGCCTTGTTGTTTCAGATTGGAGAACTCCGTTGCCTTTCTTTCCTATACTCTATCCGAGAATTACTTATTGTTGAAGTATTCCTGAAATTATGCCCAAGTGACTTGTGCGTCACCCAGTGTAGCCTCGATCGACGCCCACCATGCACGGGCCTCCCTCTCTAGATGGTAAGTAGCCAGAGTAACTTTATTTCCGTCCGTGCACCCCATTACGCTAAACGCACGTTCCATCTCCTTCAGCCAATGCTCGGCCTCATCTGGGTCAGTACTACCACCAAACATGTGTGGATTCATACTACGGAAATTCTGATGGAGATCCCCCTGATTCTCAGCTCTTCCCTCAGTGGCATGTAGTAGGGCCTGGGTCAGTGTGTTAATAGTTCTTTGTGGGTCTCTTTCACGTACAATGGCCATTGCAATCCTTCAAGATAACCACATCATGATTATTAGATGTTAACTTTATTTAAACCTGATTCTAACTAGATGACTTAGCCCATGTTTCTACCCCAAACTCACTGTTGATTTCTAACAAGTTGACAAGTGGGGAGTGTAGTCTTGGGTAAGCCTAACAATTTCCTATTTGCCTAGGACTTAAGGGAAAGGCTAGGCTCTAATACCAACTGTCAGGCCCCAAAATTTAGCAATGGAAATAAATATCGAGAGTGTGAGCAATATAAGCACAAGTACCACAGTCGAGTAATTCAGAGCGACAACTAAGTATAGCAAAAGACTTGAGTAATAATTGTACTAGCCAAAGTAAATCTTTATTTCACTTCCATAAATACTAACTTACAACCTCATAATCATAGCCAAACATAGGGCCCATTATTGTATTTCAAAGTACATTGACTCAAGGAAATAACTAGCTATTACATACTCTATGGACTCTAACACGTTGGCATCTTGGCATATCGATGGGTATACTCTGAGAAGCTCATCACTCTTCCCCAACCCCATCATGCTCTACGTCCTCATAGTCGTCTCTTGAAATGTTATGGAAAGCAGGTGTGAGCGCACTAACGCCCAGTAGGATTTATATCTCATGTTGCGGGCATTCTTTACATGAATTAACAATTTATTACTCAAGATACCAGCAGACAGTACTTATGGCAAGACGATCATGATAACAATATGCACAATTCCAAGATATAACATGTACGAAAATGATTCAGTAAACAAATCCAATGACACTTATCTTGTGAGACAGAATGATCAACAATGGGATGGATGACAATACGATCATTTGTCAAGTAGAAGAGATTCAATAATCTATAGCATGTACAATGGATATCTCAAGTTGAATTCCTTAGAATTCTCGTGGACAATGACATATTGGATTCAATAACAAGGACATGTACAGTAGATTTGACCATTTCACATATAACAGTTCAATCAATCAATCACTCATTCAATAACAATGTGGAAATTATCCAGATCAATCTTGCATTCTATTAGGTGATTGCTAGACAGCGCAATGGATCATATACTCTCGCGATTATAAGTATTTCGGGTGCTTCTCCCAGGACCAGACTGGGCCATTATATGCACAGGCATAGTCATGAACCGAAGTTCCAATAATTTGTGGCAATTCCATTCCATTTCATTTATGGCCAATATGATTTCCAACCAATAGACAGTTATGTGCTAGATCATGTCAATGATTATAAGGAACAAGGCAAGTAGACATGATCCAGAGTAAAGTTTGGCAGCATAACAACTTAATTTCATTATTTCAATTATTATACTTAGTAGCTTGGTTTCAATGTAACAAAATCACTCTCATGAGAAGTAGATAAGAATAAAGGTGCTTTCTATCTTCTGGGAACTTCAATGGCACAACCAACTCAGTCTCCATGAGGGAATCCATGGATTATGGAGATTTATGGAGGTTTTAGTGGAAATGTCCCTAGTTTTCCGATATGGAATGACTGACAGAGAGTTTCCAATCCCCCAGGAAAGGGCTGCCTATAAGTGCAATGTGTCGTATGGAGCGTATCTCAATGTCACAAACCATCAGTTTAAAACATGACGGAAAGCTATTAACAAGAATGCATGACATGGTATAAGCAATTAAAACTATCACATGATTTTCTATATTTTTAACATGTAGCACTTTCAATTATTATAAAGATTGAGTAAGAACATAGCACATAGCATTCTCATGGTAGATGGAATCAAGCAATCATTAAGATCATTTAGAATAGAGATTCATGTTATTATAATTTTCGCAAGGGTTGATGACTTTTAGGCCCTTAGACAACTAAACAACATGATAACAGAGTAAGGTGTGCACAAAGTTAACTGTACCACTACAGAAAATAGTATCGGGTAGGCCTCTAAATTGCGACGGGTTCAGACATCGCATTGAAGAAGACTGTACACAGTCCAAAATACCAATTCACTATGAAAATAGAAAATCATGATCAACCTGTTTGTTGCCTTCATGTCGCGGCAGGTCGATATGTCGCTATGACCTTTAAAACACGACGGTAAGAACGATCGCCTTTATAATGCGAAAACCAACGGGTCACTACGACTCAGAATCATGATGACTTTATACGTCACATTATAGAGAGGTTTTTAAAATCTGAATATAAAACATGCATAGAGTCCAAGGGTAGGAAACAAGTCAAATTGCGATGGTACGACCAGTCACGTCCTCACGGTTCACAAATGGCCAAAAATTGAAATAGCATACAAAAGTAAAGCATATGGGGGTTATGGTAAACCTATAAATCATGTTTGGTCAACTGGAAATCATCCAAAACATGTCAAATTCGAGATGGACACAGTCGTCACGATTTAAGTCACTAAATTGCGATCGTTAGACTGGTCGATTTAAACAGGCAGATAGATCGCGAACTGGGTTGCACAATCTTGTGTTTTGGCTTGAAACTCAAGGTTCTAGGGTTTTTAGACGAAATGCTCAACAAGAAACTTGCTGGAAACTTGGATAGGAAGAACCCTATGGCTTTGGTTTTACCTAATTTTACCTAGGGATGCATAAATCGTTAGGTTAATAAGGAATCCCTAAAACTACACGACGATGGGAAAAAACATAATACTCTTAGCATAGCCAACAAACATTGGGAAAAATAGGAGCAAATGAAAGTAGACTTGGAGAGCCTTCATATGGTATATGTCATGTTAAGTTTGAGCTCGAGATTACCTACCTTTGGTTGGTTCTAAGAGAGGTCTTTCTCCAGGTCGAAGCAGTGTAATGTTGGAGAAGAAGCTCGGGTTGTGGTCATTCTCCTCCCCTCCTGGTGCCCTAGCATGTCCTCCTACGACCCCAACATGATGGTAACCCTTCTCCAAGAGTCTTATGACGATTATTTATAGATTTAGGGTTAACTCAAGTCCTAATGTGATTAGGAAAGGGGGGTTGCGGTTCTAGCTTGGTACCTTCCATGATTTGAGGATTCTCCTCCCAATTGGAGTAGTAATGCCATTAGGAAACATCCTAACATGGTTGGGCACGAATTTAGGTTACCATTGTTAGGAACGGATGGGTGGAAGGATCAAATCTACAAGGGGGGGTTGAATAGATCTAATATCAATTAACGCGGAAGCTTAAGCAATTTAAAATTACTTCGAATCAGAGATCAAATCACCCAATCAATTTACTAATCTGAAGTGTGATTAGAGTGTGAGCAAATCAATTAGTAGTGTGAACGAAATCCCTATGCATGCATCTAGCGAGGTACAAAGGCAAACTACACATCAAACCAATGCACAGAGGATTTTTTAGGTGGTTCGGAAATCACCTCCAGTGACTCCTATGTCCACCCCTCACACAGTGAGGCCACACTACTCAAAATCCTGAGTACAACTCACACAGGAGCACGACGACTCCAAACACCCTTGAGCACGACGACTCAAGAAACACCTGGAGCATGACGACTCCAAACTGAGCACGACGGCTCAAATAACAACCGGAGTACGACGACTCCAAATTGAGCACGACGGCTCAAACCACACAGTGAGTACGACGACTCACAAACTACTGAGCTCGACGCTCACAAACAACCTGCCAGAAAACACAAGACTCAAATCCTCTAGCAACAGATCTAGTCCAATAAGAGTCAATTCATGAGACTTATGCAACAACCCATGCACAATCTCATAATCACTCAGAAGAGAAAAGGAAAATGAGAATTGTATTGATAAGCTTTTCTCTTCAGATGTACTCCCTTGTAGAAGGTCGAATTGTGAAGTTCTTTGATCTCTGGAAGTTCCTGGACAATGCTCTGCAATCTGATCTTCAGGATCTTCCTTGAATTCTTCACAGAAATCGGCTTCTACTTGATCTGCTTCCTTGAGGTGATCCAATTGGTTCTTCAACGATCAATTTCCACTTCTCGTGCTTGAGCAGATGAGAATTTGGCTTGAGGATGCACCAGGAAGGCAAGAACAGGGAGGAGAAACCTTCTAGCCGCCAATGGGACTTCTGGGAGGCTCTGAAAGGGTTCTTACTTGGATAGCCAATAGGAGGGTATTTATACCCCTAATAGTCCAAATGTACCCTTGGGGGTCGTGGGCACACGATCCAAGGCTAATCCAACAGTTCCTTAGGGTGCCTTGTGTCTACGACAAAGTTTAAGTCACAGAGATTCCGGAGTGTGTCGACCTGCCCCTGAGGTGTGTCGACACACTATCCCAGACTGGCAAATCAATTCCCTGGGGGAGGTCTCTAGTGTCGACCTGAGATCATCTCGTGTCGACCTGCTTTGACCATCTGAAAAATAGGCCTTCTGGGAGAGCCATCTAGTGTCGACCTGCCTGCATTTGGTGTCGACCTGCTTTAGCTATCTGAGCAACAGGCCTTCTGGGAAGGCGCTCTAGTGTCGACACTATCTGATTTAGTGTCGACCTGAGATGGAAGCCTGTTAACATATTTCTCTGGGATCTGTATCTAGTGTCGACCTGCCCTGGACTAATGTCGACACTAGTTAATCTTTTCTTCATATTTCTGCCTTTGCTCTGAGCCATTGTGTCGACACCATTGTAGGTTGTGTCGACACTATCTTTGCAAGAAAATGTTTGTCCCTGAGAAAATAACACATAAATCATTAGTTAAATGTATTATCATGAATATAAATGATAAATGTGCTTGGAAACATGCTTTTTGAATATTGGTAATTCAGGTGATGTATTTCACATGTTCCAATTTTTATGCATTAAAATCACAGCTTGTCATCATCAAAATATGAGGGGAAATGACTTGTTTTCACACTCAACCCAACAATCTCCCCCTTTTTGATGATGGCAACCTTAAAACTATATAGAAGTGAAGTTTTGATGAAAAGTGATTTTAAGCACCTTTGGTTATTTAACACTCAGTTAGAAAGGCATTGATTGTGACTGAGTGATGTTTTATTTCTTTTTATTCAAACTTGTCAAAGACCTTTGAACATTTTTTAGTAACATTTGAAGATCACACACATGAAAGACACAATGTTACTAGAAGTGAATTATTTGCACAAAGAGGTCAAGCAGCTTTACAAGCAATTATCGCATTCACATTCATTCAAAAAAGTTTTCAACCACATTGAAGACACAAAGATTTCTATTCATTTCATTCACAAAATATGAACATTGCAATCTTCAAAAACACATTTAAAAAGCATTACAAGTTCTTGCTCTATCTTCTCCCCCTTTGACATCATCAAAAGAAATTACATTAATGGGGAGGAGGAGGAGGAGGAATGGGTATCAAAATGGTCTCAATATCCGTTAGTCTCTTTTCCATTGAAGTTAGACGAAACTTCATTTGAGCTTGGATAGTTGAGAGTCTTGTGTGCAGAAGATGTTCCATCCTCTCTGAATTCTCTGACATTGAAGCTTGAAGTGCACTGAACTCATTTGACACTGGCTATGAGGATGAGGAAGAACCAGTTGACCAACCAGGCCTATTCAAAACTTTGAATTCCCTCTTGAGTGCAGAGATCTCTTCATCAATGTGAGCAGACAAATTCTTCATGCTCTCCAAGTCATCTACCAAATGTGCAAAGGATAGTCTTGTTTTTGAAATTTGAGAAAGTGTCTCCTTTGTGTTGAAGACATCAGCTTGGGAATTTGCCAAAATTCCCTTAAGAACTGTCTCCAATTTCTCTTGATGTTCTTTAAGGTCTACTGAAGCATCTGCTAAAGTGCCAATGAGCCTGTTGAATCTTTGGGTTGCATGGTCAGAGACTGCTTTTTGTTCAATGAATTTGGCAGACACAATGTTCTCCAACCTCTTAATCCTCAACTCAAAATTTTTTGACATGGATTGAATGGAGGTGTTCAAAGCATCAAATTTGTCATTTAAAAATGTGTATAGCTCTGGTGGAACAGAAGGTCCACCAATGGATGTGGATGCATGAACTGGAGGTTGTGGAGAAAAGGATGGAATTTCAGTTTCAAGGTTCATGGAGGAGGAGGGTTGAAGTTGAGGTGAATAAGGGGGAATAAATGGTTCATCAACTTGAGCTGCCACATGAGGCTGATCCTCATTTATGGGAGGCTGGTCCTCATGTACTTGAGGTTGATCCTCTGGAGCTGGAGGCTGATCCTCTTGTACTGGAGGCTGTTCCTCTTGCACTGGAGGCTGTTCCTCTTGGACCACAGGGGCCTCTACTGCAGCTGGCCCTCTCCTCACCTTATCACCCACAATCCTAAAGCCCATAAATTTTTGAACATGCTTAAAGCAATAGATGTTGGACTTAGGAATTTTCTCAGACTTTTCATTCTCAAGAGACACACCAAAGTGTTTGAACACTTGAGTCAAATGGGCTGCATAAGGAAGTGATCTATGCAAATCTGCCCTAGTGGTCTCCGAGATGATCTGGTACATGATGACATGGAGGTTTATCTTTATGTCCTTGCTCATACAATATAGCACAAACCTTTGAATATTTGTGAGCCTGTCCTTCCCACCACCTTGGGGTGTGATGATTGTAGTAAGCATGTGATGGGTAAGCCTCAACACAGGTGGAAAAGTGTTGGTGTTGAATTTGGAAACATGGGTTTGCTTAGGATCAGACTCATCTGCCTGCAATCCAGTCAAGATGGTGTAGGCATCATGAAGGTTGAACTCAAAGTTGTGGTAGTCTTCTCCTTCATCTGGAATTTTGAAAATGGTAGCTGCTATGTCTGTAGGCATGTCTATCACAATCCCTTTGACCTTTGACTTGTACCCTTCATCAGTGCATTCCAAATTCATATAAAATTCCTGGACAAGTCTAGGGTATATGATGCGAAATTCTGAGATAAAGGATTGCCAAGACTAGAATTTGAAGAAATTTATGACCTTAGGAAAAGCAGCAATCAGCTCACTGTCATCCAAGTCCACTGCCCTGGGTTTCAAGATGGTCTTCCCTGCACTTAGGGGTTTGGAAGGAGGTCTCTTAGAGGGCTGGGAAGATTCGGAGGATGAAGATGAAGATGTGGACTTCTCAGAGGCTTCAGGAGAGGAATCCAAGATTTTCCTCCTAGGGTACACAAACCCTCGACCTGGACCAGAAGAGGATGCCCTACCTCTCTTACCAGATGAAGATCCTGGCTGCTCTGCAGGATCATGGCGTCTCTTGGTTCTCCTCTCAGTAGGAGGATCATCATCTGCCGGAATGGGCCTTGCCGTAGCCCTTGCTCTTGCTCCATGGAGAGAAGCTTGCTTGTGCTCCATGGAAGCAATATAGAGTGGATATGGGATGATGGAGAGAGAGGAATGAGAGAAGACGGATGGAGATGGAATGGAGGAGGGAAGAGGTGGAAGGGGATTTAAAATCCTGTCGGATTCCAGGAAGAAGATGACCGTCGGGTCGACCTGGAGAAGAAAAGGGGGTTTTAGGGTAACCTACCCCGCAGGAACAACAAATTCTTAACCGGCGCCCACGACTTAAATGAGTCTGGCACGGGGGTCAGTGTCGACACTAGAGGAGGTGAGTGTCGACCTGAGTGAAAGTGTGTCGACACTAGATGGAGTAGTGTCGACCTGGCCTGATGAAAATTTTAGATTTGAGTATGGAAAAATTTGTGAGCTTTTGGGATAACTTTATAATGATAAGCAGTGGGTGGAATAACCATTTCAAGGATTTTTAAGAGACTAAAAAATTCATTTGTTATATTTTTGAAAAAAGTTCAACACAGTTCAAGTTTTTACACAATATCCAGCAGGATATGAGCATTCAGTGACTTGAGTCATTAAAATGATGATTTGAGGGATATAATACATTTAACAATCAACTACACACTACCATATTCTTCAAGTCCAAAGAAATAAAAAAAATCTTTTAGACTAAAATCAAGTGTGTTGAAGGTAAACAACTTTTTAAGAACAACTTGATGATGGATAATAGTGATTCTTTTAAAACAATTCTCCAATGATATACACATTTTGTTTTTAAAACAAACTATCAAATGAGATACATCTTGTTCACTCAAGAACTAATGCTTTTCACACACTATAGTCCCTGGATACTAAAGATTTATCCATTATCAAGTCTCAAAGGGGTAAATGATGACCTTTTGACATGAAAATATACGTTTTTTAGACGCCAATATTTCCAGTTACTCAGTCATCATCAAAAAGGAATAGGACATATTTATTTTGCTTTTCATTTATTTTTGATTTTTAACCCCTTTGAACAGAGATAGCATTAGTGCCTCATGACATACATGGCACTTCATTCATTGTGAAGGTGTGCAGTTTCTCAGCACATGTGCCATTGCTCTGTTGAATTGACAAATTTTGGAGATTTTTGATAAAAAAGACATCATCTATATCCAACATCAATTGCAAACAAAAACATGTTTAGATTCAAGGCACACATTATCCTTCAGTCTTTGAAAGAAATCTGAATTTCTATAGTTTTGAAGAATATAGGTGAGAGTTGACAAATGAATGTAGTAGATCACTCAAAGGATCATTTTGAGACTCTAGACACCTGAATGAGGACATCATGCAAGGAAATTGATGTAATGCAAGAAAAGTTTTGAATTTTTCAAAAGACATGACTTGTGAATTCTCTAGCTCCCCCTGAGATGAGGATTTCAACCACTTTTCATCAGAATAAAGATATGCAAGTTTTTGAAATCAGAAATAATTCTCTTTGAACAACAAAAGCTCCCCCTCAACAATTGCATATTCATTTCTTGGTACTTGGCGGAGACATATACTCTCGCATAGTGAAAGTGTCCAGACAAGCAAACTTGTCCTTCTTCAAATCACCATTTGATATACCAAGAAGTTCAACACAATGTGAGGTGAAGAGTTCATTGTCAAAAAGAAATAGAAGTGAAATGGAGAGAGATATGATGAATCAAGGAAGCAAATGAATATGATGATGCAAAGAACTCCCCCTCAGAAGATGCCTAACACTCAACCCAATCCCAAAGTGAGAGATCAAGAAATGGACATTTACAAAACCAAGTTCTCTCCTTAAAGATGAGAATCTACTGTCAGGAAGGGGTTTGGTGAAGATGTCAGCAATTTGTTTTTCAGTTTCTATGAAGTGGAGTTCAAATGATTTCTTTGCTACCTCATTTCTCAAGAAATGATGAATAGACATGAAGGAATTTTTCTCCAGCATTTCACTCAAAGATTCTTTTGGCTCACTTCCCATAGGATATACATGATTTGAAATGATCATACAAGCAATTCAGATATGTTCATTCAAAGTGGTTTGCAACGAAAGAATATGAACATGATCAATCATGCATTAACATGCAATTTATTACAAAAAAGGATATTTTTGAACTTTTTCAAATTTACTCCCCCTTAATTTGTGCATAGAATGAAAATGTTAGCATGCAATTCACACATGATTATGAGCACAATTATCTTTAGGCATAACAAGACTTTTGGTACTTGGCGGAGTATTTTACTCACGCATAATGATAGCTTCCAAACAAGCATAACTTGTTTTTCCACATGTCATCATTTGATATACCAAGAAGTCAAAGCAGTTAGTATGCACACAGGCTCATTGGAACAGTTAAGCATGCATGATAACATAAACATGATTCCAGTTGTTATGACATAAAGTTCATTGATGGGAGTTGCATTGAAACACATTTCTCATTGTTCAGATAAAATTAAACATTCATTCCAATTCAAGCAATTCAAGTTTGAAATGATAAAGAAATTTTACCTGAACAGTCTTCATTTCTTTCTCAAAGATTTTACCTGTGTTCTCCAGTCATTTCTAGTCTTGCACAGCCAATATCTTGAATCCATTAAAGTGTATGGCTGCAAGACTTCTCAGCTTGCTGATCAAGCTGGTTTTGGGACCCACACTTGCTTGGGTCCTGCAATGAAATCAATGTTAGATTGCAACAAAGATTTCTGAATCCAAAATGATTTTATTTTGAGTGCATTTTGATGAAGACTAGAAACACTGGAATCTTGGTTTCCAATCTTAGAGTTATTGGTATAAAATGCACCACTGACATTCTGAACATTTTTTTTTCTATTTTTCAGATTTTTATCATGGAGATTTTTAGCATGGAATTTAGAAAAGATCTTTTGTGCAATAGTTCCTTTTTCATGTACATAGAATTTCTGAGTGTTTTCAGCATGAACATGATCTTTATTCTTATGTACATTAACATGAAACATGGAGTATGCACAAGATTATCAATTCTATGCCAACATTCCCTAAAAGTATGCCCAAATTTATGACAATAAAAGCATGGACTGATTTGACATGTTTATTGAAATGTTGATCTTTATTCCAACAATTTGGCAAGATGACCAGATTTATTACAATTAAGGCAAATGAGAGGATTTCTTACCTGGTACTTACCTTGGCATGTATGCATTTGCTGAAATCTCCTTTTCATGTGAGGAGGCTCACCATGAGGAGAAGGAGGTCTTCTTGTAGCTCTTGGCATGATGAATTTGAAATTTGCTTGGAGCTTTTTGGATTGATGGAGGAAGTGGATTAGTCCTCTTGACAGTAGCATTCCTCTCTTTCCCTGTCTGTTTCTGAACAAGAACTTTCACTAGCTTTTCATTAGACTTAGAAGAGTTCTTGTTTGCAGCAGATTTAACAACTGTTAATTTTTTTTGTTCTTATTTTTCTTATCTTTAACAGAAGCAAGACTTGTGTTCTTCAATTCATTTTGAAGCTTCTGTTTTTCTGATTTTAATGCAATTACTTCCTTTTCTGAAATTTGAAGCTTGTTTAGCATGACATCCAAGCCATTTTTCATCTTGTTCTTTTCATTTTCAAATTGAGCAATTTGTTTTTCCAAATCGGCGATTTTATTACTCAAATTGCTGCATTCATTGTCCAATGGTTTGTCATGGTACAAGCATTCAATCTTCCTTTTTAGGTGATGATTTTCTTCAACAAGTTGTTTGCATCTTTCATTTATTTGATGATCATGAGCCATATTAGAGATTTTTTATTTAATTGATCATTATCAAATTTGAAATTGTTATTGAGATCAATCAATTCTTCTTTTTCATTTTCCAGATCAATGACTTTTGATTTCAATAGCTCATTATTTTCTTTCAATCCATTCAGTTTATTTTCACAGATTTGGAATTCATCTTCCAAATTCTCTTTTCCAGAATTTAAATTTTCAACTTCATTTTTCAAATTATCATTTTCTTCTAAGAGATTCTTATCATTATTCTGGTGCAATTCAAGTGTATTTCTCAAGTTTTCACTTTCTTTATGGCAATGTTTTAAAGTCTTTTTCAAGTCTTTATTTTTAGTGTTCAGTTGTACATTAAGACTTTGCATCTTTTCACAGAATTTAATCAACTCAGCATAAGACATACTTTCATCTTCATCAGAGTCAGAATTAGAATACACAAATGGATCTGGAGTTGATTTACCTGACCTTTTAGACCCATTTGAACTCTTTTTCTGAAGAGGATGAAGAATGCTCTGAGCTCTTAGAATGTGCTGTTAGAGCCAAACATTATGAATTGTTGATTTTCTGGATTCATTGAGGCTCCTCTTTGCCATAAAGTACTTGTGAATCTCTTTTGCTCCTTTTCTTTGTGCTTCCCTTGAAAAACTTGATGAAGGTGAGACTGGTGATTTCTCTGAAATTATAACCGGAGATTCATGCAGATTAAATAGGTTTGCCCTTATACCAAGACTCACAAAAGACTATTAGATCTAATCACAGTGAATCAATGTGACAAGGAATTAGATCTAACAATTAGAGTGGTTAATCTGCTCTAATGCCAATAGGAGGAATCAGAGCGATTAAGCACACAGTTCAAGCAATTAACACAGAGATCAGCCAGAAGCAATCAAATCAGATCAGTAATAGACATTAACCCGCTCTGATACCAATTGTTAGGAACAGATGGGTGGAAGGATCAGATCTAGAAGGGGGGGTTGAATAGATCTAATATCAATTAACGCGGAAGCTTAAGCAATTTAAAATTACTTCGAATCAGAGATCAAATCACCCAATCAATTTACTAATCTGAAGTGTGATTAGAGTGTGAGCAAATCAATTTGTAGTGTGAACGAAATCCCTATGCATGCATCTAGAGAGATACAAAGGCAAACCATAAATCAAACCAATGCACAGAGGATTTTTTAGGTGGTTCGGAAATCACCTGCAGTGACTCCTACGTCCACCCCTCACACAGTGAGGCCACACTACTTAAAACCCTGAGTACAACTCACACAGGAGCACGACGACTCCAAACACCCTCGAGCACGACGACTCAAGAAACACCTGGAGCACGACGACTCTACTGAGCACGACGGCTCAAACAACAACCGGAGTACGACGACTCCAAATTGAGCACCACGGCTCAAACCACACAGTGAGTACGACGACTCACAAACTACTGAGCTCGACGGCTCACAAACAACCTGCTAGAAAAACACAAGACTCAGATCCTCTAGCAACAGATCTAGTCCAACAAGAGTCAATTCATGAGACTTATGCAACAACCCATGCACAATCTCAGAATCACTCAGAAGAGAAAAGGAAAATGAGAATTGTATTGATAAGCTTTTCTCTTCAGATGTACTCTCTTGTAGAAGGTCGAATTGTGAAGTGCTTTGATCTCTGGAAGTTCCTGGATGATGCTCTGCAATCTGATCTTCAGGATCTTCCTTGAATTCTTCACAGAAATCAGCTTCTACTTGATCTGCTTCCTTGAGGTGATCCAATTGATTCTTCAACGATCAATTTCCACTTCTCATGCTTGAGCAGATGAGAATTTGGCTTGAGGATGCACCAGGAAGGCAAGAACAGGGAGGAGAAACCTTCTAGTCGCCAATGGGACTTCTAGGAGGCTCTGAAAGGGTTCTTACTTGTTGGATAGCCAATAGGAGGGTATTTATACCCCTAATAGTCCAAATGTACCCTTGGGGGTCGTGGGCACACGATCCAAGGTTAATCCAACAATTCTTTAGGGTGCCACGTGTCTAGGACAAAGTTTAAGTCACAGAGATTTCGGAGTGTGTCGACCTGCCCGTGAGGTGTGTCGACACACTATCCTAGACTGGCAAATCAATTCCCTGGGAGGGGTCTCTAGTGTCGATCTGAGATCATCTCGTGTCGACCTGCTTTGACCATCTGAAAAATAGGCCTTCTGGGAGAGCCATCTAGTGTCGACCTGCCTGCATTTGGTGTCGACTTGCTTTAGCCATTTGAACAACAGGCCTTCTGGGAAGGCGCTCTAGTGTCGACACTATTTGATTTAGTGTCGACCTGAGATAGAAGCCTGTTAACATATTTGTCTGGGATCTGTATCTAGTGTCGACCTGCCCTGGACTAGTGTCGACACTAGTTGATCTTTTCTTCATATTTCTGCCTTTGCTCTGAGCCATTGTGTCGACACCATTGATGGTTGTGTCGACACTATTTTTGCAAGAAATGTTTGTCTCTGAGAAAATAACACATAAATCATTAGTTAAATGTATTATCATGAATATAAATGATAAATGTGCTTGGAAACATACTTTTTGAATATTGGTAATTCAGGTGATGTATTTCACATGTTCCAATTTTTATGCATTAAAATCACAGCTTGTCATCATCAAAATATGCGGGGAAATGACTTGTTTTCACACTCAACCCAACAATCTCCCCCTTTTTGATGATGGCAACCTTAAAACTATATAGAAGTGAAGTTTTGATGAAAAGTGATTTTAAGCACCTTTGGTTATTTAACACTCAGTTAGAAAGGCATTGATTGTGACTGAGTGATGTATTATTTCTTTTTATTCAAACTTGTCAAAGACCTTTGAACGTTTTTTAGTAACATTTAAAGATCACACACATGAAAGACACAATGTTACTAGAAGTGAATTATTTGCACAAAGAGGCCAAGCAGCTTGACAAGCAATTATCACATTCATATTCATTCAAAACAGTTTTCAACCACAATGAAGACAAAAAGATTTATATTCATTTCATTCACAAAATATGAACATTGCAATCTTCAAAAACACATTTAAAAAGCATTACAAGTTCTTGCTCTATCTTCTCCCCCTTTGACATCATCAAAAGAAATTACATTAATGGGGAGGAGGAGGAGGAGAAATGGGTACCAAATGGTCTCAATATCCGTTAGTCTCTTTTCCATTGAAGTTAGACTAAACTTCATTTGAGCTTGGATAGTTGAGAGTCTTGTGTGCAAAAGATCTTCCATCCTCTCTGAATTCTCTGACATTGAAGCTTGAAGTGCACTGAACTCATTTGACACTGACTGTGAGGATGAGGAAGAACCAGTTGACCAACCAGGCCTATTCAAAACTTTGAATTCCCTCTTGAGTGTAGACATCTCTTCATCAATGTGAGCAGACAAATTCTTCATGCTCTCCAAGTCATCTACCAAATGTGCAAAGGATAGTCTTGTTTTTGAAATTTGAGAAAGTGTCTCCTTTGTGTTGAAGACATCAGCTTAGGAATTTACCAAAATTCCCTTAAGAACTGTCTCCAATTTCTCTTGATGTTCATTAAGGTCTACTGAAGCATCTGCCAAAGTGCCAATGAGCCTGTTGAATCTTTGGGTTGCGTGGTCAGAGGCTGCTTTTTGTTCAATGAATTTGGCAGACACAGTGTTCTCCAACCTCTGAATCCTCAACTCAAAATTTTCTGACATGGATTGAATGGAGGTGTTCAAAGCATCAAATTTGTCATTTAAAAATGAGTATAGCTCTGGTGGAACAGAAGGTCCACCAAAGGATGTGGATGCATGAACTGGAGGTTGTGGAGAAAAGGATGGAATTTCAGTTTCAAGGTTCATGGAGGAGGAGGGTTGAAGCTGAGGTGAATAAGGGGCAATAAATGGTTCATCAACTTGAGCTGCCACATGAGGTTGATCCTCATTTATGGGAGGCTGGTCCTCATGTACTTGAGGCTGATCCTTTGGAGTTGGAGGCTGATCCTCTTGTACTGGAGGCTGTTCCTCTTGCACTAGAGGCTGATCCTCTTGGACCACAGGGGCCTCTACTGCAGCTGGCCCTCTCCTCACCTTATTACCCACAATCCTAAAGCCCATAAATTTTTGAACATGCTTAAAGCAATAGATGTTGGACTTAGGAATTTTCTCAGACTTTTCATTCTCAAGAGACACACCAAAGTGTTTGAACACTTGAGTCAAATGGGCTGCATAAGGAAGTGATCTATGCAAATCTGCCCTAGTGGTCTCAGAGATGATCTGGTACATGATGACATGGAGGTTTATCTTTATGTCCTTGCTCATACAATATAGCACAAACCTTTGAATATCTGTGAGCCTGTCCCTCCTACCATCTTGGGGTGTGATGATTGTAGTAAGCATGTGATGGGTAAGCCTCAACACAGGTGGAAAAGTGTTGGTGTTGAATTTGGTAACATGGGTTTGCTTAGGATCAGACTCATCTGCCTGCAATCCAGTCAAGATGGTGTAGGCTTCATGAAGGTTGAACTAAAAGTTGTGGTAGTCTTCTCCTTCATCTGGAATTTTGAAAATGGTAGCTGCCATGTCTGTAGGCATGTCTATCACAATCCCTTTGACCTTTGACTTGTACCCTTCATCAGTGCATTCCAAATTCATATAAAATTCCTGGACAAGTCTAGGGTATATGATGCGAAATTCTGAGATAAAGGATTGCCATGACTGGAATTTGAAGAAATTTATGACCTCAGGAAAAGCAGCAATCAGCTCACTGTCATCCAAGTCCACTGCCCTGGGTTTCAAGATGGTCTTCCCTGCACTTAAGGGTTTGGAAGGAGGTCTCTTAGAGGGCTGGGAAGATTCGGAGCATGAAGATGAAGATGTGGACTTCTCAGAGGCTTCAAGAGAGGAATCCAAGATTTTCCTCCTAGGGTACACAGACCCCCGACCTAGACCAGAAGAGGATGCCCTACCTCTCTTAGAAGACGAAGATCCTGGCTGCTCTGCAGGATCATGGCGTCTCTTGGTTCTCCTCTCAGTAGGCGGATCATCATCTGCCGGAATGGGCCTTGCCGTAGCCCTTGCTCTTGCTCCATGGCGAGGAGCTTGCTTGTGCGCCATGGAAGCAATATAGAGTGGAATAGGGGATGATGGTGTTAGGATCGGATATTCGGTATTGGCAAAGCTAGAAGGGGGGGTTGAATAGATTTGCAGCGGAAACTTAAGCAATATGAAAATTACTTCGGATTAAAAGATCTACTCAATTAAAACCCCTTTGATCTGATGCAATGTGTGTGAGCAAACTAACAGTTAGTGTGTAGACGAAATCCCTATGCATGCATCTAGCGTAATACAGTGCAAACCATAAGTCAAACCACAGTGCACAAGGGATTTTTTAGGTGGTTCGGAGATCACACCATGTGACTCCTACGTCCACCCCCCACACAGTGAGGACACACTACTCAAGAACTGAGTACAACACACACACGAGCACACCGGCTCAACCACACACACACACGCTAGATCAAGTCCACAAAAGATCAGATCCTCTAGCCTTGATCTGACCAACACACCACACACACGTTGTCTGATGCAAACACGCAATCAGAACAACAATCCACACTTCCACAACATCCACGTACTGATCTCAAATCAGTGCACACACACAGATATATGAAAGTAGTGAAAGGAGAAGAGTTTTGAGATGAAGAATCAAATCCCGATGTAGATCTCTTCTCGTTGGTCGTCCAGAAGACTCCAAGCTTCGTCTTGACAAGTATCAGTTGATGGAGAAGCTTGAACCACGGACGAACCGGCTTCAACTCCGCTTGGAAGGTTGTTCTTCTTTGTTCTGGGCAGAGAGATAAAGCAGGGCAGCAGGAAGAAAGCCTTGATCTTGACCTTTGCTTAGGGTTTTGGTATGGTGGCTCCTTGCTGCGAAAATAGCCTCATATGATCCATATATAGTGGTGTCCAAGCATAGAGAGTCGTGCTAAAAGGAAACACCAAAATATAGATCATATCCTGGCCACTAGATCTTCCCAAAACTCCGTCTGTCGACAGCCGACTTGCTGCTGTCGACAGATGCTGACAGGTTTGCAAGAACCGGAAGACTGGGCTTTCTGGAAATAGATTTCTGAGTGTATCTGTCGACAGGTAAAAATCATCTGTCGACAGATGCATCAGATGCACTATTCATCTGTTGACAGATGCACTGTCATCTGTTGACAGGTGCACTATTTCAGCAACTTGTCTTGTTCTTTTGCACTTGGATTTTGGGCTTTGTCTTGCATGGAATCTCACCTACATTAAAAGACATAATTAGTGAGATATAATGAACATATAAAACATGTGTTTCATTTGCATCCAATTGTCATTCTCATCATGTTTCACACATTCATAACACATCAATTTTGTCTTGTTCATGAAATGTTCATCATCAAAAACAAACATACCATTTGTGAACATTTCACATAACATCAATTAGTATTGTTCATCATCAAAAACATTTAAGCACTTGTTCTAACCAAACATTCTCCAATATGAGAACCCAACATTCTCCCCCTTTTTGATGATGACAAAAATTTCAATTTATGCACAATTGATGTTTCTCCCCCTTTTGGCAACATTCAAAAAGATAATGGGTGCACACAAGTAAAAGAATGAAGCAAAGAATTGTGTGACCACATAACTGAATTGTGAAAGAATTGAGTGGGGAATGAGTGTTCAAATGAGATTGCAAGGTTGAGAATAGGTTGATACCCACTACAAAATGTCATAAACACTAGTATTAAGACACATAAAAATTCTACAATGGTTAAGAGATAATACTCCGGGAATCTCAAGTTATAGCATTTAGAATACATCGTTCAAAAACATATGAAAATAAGATAACCCTTTTGAATAAAACCATTGAAGAAAATCATATACCTTAGTGGGTGATGTTCAGTTGGTAAATGAAGGCAATGTCTACATGAACAATTGACAATAGACAACCTATTGCCCTTGATTTAAATCTTGGAGGCTCCACTCTATTTCTAGCATTTGAACAATTTAAGTGGTAATTAGGATCACTTTTACCTTTTGACGTGAAGGTAGACATTTGGGATGCCCGTACCCCCAGTTACTCAGTGTGAGTGACCATCATACCATTATGCAGAGATAATGAAAGGACTTTTTGACGCGAAGACAGACATTTGTGATGCCCGTGTCCCCGGTTACTCAGTGATACTCATCATTGCTCTGCCTTTGTCCCAATTCACATATTTGTTTTTTTTTTAAATTTTTGACTTTAGAAATAGGTAGCTTTTCTCTTTTTTTTTTTTTAAGTTGGAAAATCAAGTTCAAAAGGTTTATTAAGGTCAAAGGCCAATGCAAAGACATTAAGTTCAAAAACCTTCTTACTTGTCAATCCATATAGGAACATGATCATCCACAAGGGAGTTATTCAAGTGAGTTAGGTTAAAATCATTAGATTTGTTCAATGTTTTCTAGATGATACAACCTAGACTCAATCTCAAAATATTATTTCAAAATCATTGCGATTAACCATATGACTTTGATACTATGTGAGGATGAAAGGTTATAATGAATATTTATACCCAATTCTCCCCTTGCATCAATGATATGAACATACTCATGAAGAAATTATGAAGAAGGATGAAGAATTTACAGAAAATGTGTATCTGTCGACAGCAAGGGAGTGTCTGTCGACAGATGCACTCAGACAGAGCAGTTGGGGTTCTGGGAAATCAGGAATTGAGTAAAGCTGTCGACAGAAGGACTTTTGTCTGTCGACAGAAGCACACAGAGTCCAATTTCTTGGTTCTGTGAGGCCATATCTGTCGACAGGCTGTTTGGGGCTGTCGACAGGGGCTTTGAAACTTCAGTTTTAAGGCTTTGAATTGAGAGTGATTTGAACCATAAGATTGAGGGATAAGTACACATTGAATATGAAGGGTATCCCTTATGAATTTCACTCACCTAGCCTTAAACTTACTCCCCATAATGTGTGCATGTGATGAGATAACATTCAAGCAATTCAATCATGATTTAGACATTCATCACAAGCAGTTGCACACAAATTTCATGAGCATTCATGAGCATTTTCAAACTTACTCCCCCATAACATATGCATAGAAAATGTATCAAGCAATTCACACGTTATTAAGCACACAACTAGCCTTATGAATTACATGACTTTTGGTACTTGGCGGAGTATTTTACTCACGCATAATGATAGTTTCCAAACAAGCATAACTTGTTTTTCCACATGTCATCATTTGATATACCAAGAGGTCATGTGCACAGTTATGCAAGCAAGATGGCATGATTCCAATTGCTAAGAGGCATTGTCATGTGGGGTAGCATTAAGACACATTTTGCATTGCTCAGATAAAGGTAAGAATCCATTTCAATTTCAGCAGTTCATATATGAAGTGATAGGGAGATTTTACCTGAACAGTCTTCAATCATAGTAAAAACAGTTTACCTTTGTTCTCCATCATTTCTTGCCTTGCACAGCCAATGTCATGAATCCATTTCTAATTTTTGGTGCAAGACATCTCAGCTTGTTGATCAAGCTTGTTTTGGGACCCACACTTGCTTGGGTCCTGCAACGACATTAATGTTAGGATATAACAAAGATTTCAAAATCCAAAGTGATTTGATTTTTGGATTTCTGTTGTTTTGTGCAGTTTTCCTGTTCATAGATACATGAAATTTCTGATCTTTATGAACATGTTTATCCTTGTGTGTATGAACACATGGATTATTATGGAGCCTTGAAGCATGCACAACATCATGATTTTTATGAGAGTGTTGATTTTTCTTCCAGCAGAATTTAGCAAGATGACCAAGTTTATTGCATTTGTAGCAAACGGGTTGAGCATTTACCTGGAGCTTACCATAGTGTGATTGCATTTGCTGGAATCTCTGAGATCCTTTAGAGTACCTTTGATCACCCTTGGGTTGAGAAGAAGGAGGTGGTACCCTTTGGTATCTCTTGGCATGATGTGGAGTTGGAGATTGCCTTGAAGCTTTTTGAGCTGTTGGAGGAGTTGAAACCTTGTACAATCCTGCTTTCTTTTTCACTTCCTTTTTCGGATTTTCAATTGTAACAACATTCTTTCTAATTACTGCATTTTTGTTCAAATTTTTATTTTGTTTTGAACATTTTTCTTATTTTTCACAGAAGCAAGACTTGTGTTTTTCAATTCATTTTGAATCTTCTGTTTTTCAGCTTTTAATGCAACAACTTCTTTTTCTGAAGTCTGAAGCTTGTTTAACATGACATCCAAACCATTTTTCATTTATTCTTTTCATTTTCAAATTGAGCAATTTGTTGTTTCAGATCAACAATTTTATTCTTAGAATTGTTCCATTCGTCATTTAATGGTCTGTCATGATACATGCATTCAATCTTCTTTTTCAATGATTATTTTCCTCAATCATTGGTTGCATTTCTCTTTTATTTGATGATCATGAGCCATGTTGGAGATTTGTTTGTTCAATTGATCATTATCAAATTTGAGATTCTCATTATGATCAATCAATTTTTCATTTTGATTTTTCAAATCAGAATTTTCAGATTCCACATGATCATGATCTTCTTTCAACTTAGAAAACTTGATTTCATAGTTTTTGACTTCCTTTTCCAATTTTTCATTCTCCATTTTCAATTTTTCATTTTCTTCATAGAATGCTTGAGCATTATCAATTCTCATTTCATTCTTATCCAATTTTTCTTTTAGCTTCTTGTTTGAGTTTTTACCTTCTTAAGTTGATTGGACAAGTGCTCATAGCATTCTATTAACTCATCATAGGAAATATCATCTTCTGAATCAGAATTAGATATTGATGCGTCAAATGGGTCTGAATTGGATTTACCTGACCTTTGAGAGTTTCTTGACTTCTCTGACAGATATGATCTTTCAGATTTGTCTGAACTAGGAGAACCTCTGGAGCTGCCAAGGGCCATGAAGCATTTGTCTTTGACTTTATTTGCAATCTTGCTTGTCTTCTTAAAGGAATCCTGCATTTTATCAACATGGTTATCAAACTCAATAATCATTGGTCTATTTATGATACTCGACAACTCAGACATATTTCTGAGTATGTTGTAGATGAATAAACCAACAACCAAAGTAATCAGATCAGTTCAGAATCAATTATAAACCCGATCAGAGCAATTAAACACACATAAACAGATATGCCAAATCACAATCGTTGAACAGAAAACCTGCTCTGATACCAATTGTTAGGAATCAGAGCAATTAAGTGCACAAAAATAGATCTGCCAAATCAGTAACGATAAACAAAGAACCTGCTCTGATACCAATTGTTAGGATCGGATATTCGGTATTGGCAAAGCTAGAAGGGGGGGTTGAATAGATTTGCAGCGGAAACTTAAGCAATATGAAAATTACTTCGGATTAAAAGATCTACTCAATTAAAACCCCTTTGATCTGATGCAATGTGTGTGAGCAAACTAACAGTTAGTGTGTAGACGAAATCCCTATGCATGCATCTAGCGCAATACAGTGCAAACCATAAGTCAAACCACAGTGCACAAGGGATTTTTTAGGTGGTTCGGAGATCACACCATGTGACTCCTACGTCCACCCCCACACAGTGAGGACACACTACTCAAGAACTGAGTACAACACACACACGAGCACACCGGCTCAACCACACACACACACGCTAGATCAAGTCCACAAAAGATCAGATCCTCTAGCCTTGATCTGACCAACACACCACACACACGTTGTCTGATGCAAACACGCAATCAGAACAACAATCCACACTTCCACAACATCCACGTACTGATCTCAAATCAGTGCACACACACAGATATATGAAAGTAGTGAAAGGAGAAGAGTTTTGAGATGAAGAATCAAATCCCGATGTAGATCTCTTCTCGTTGGTCGTCCAGAAGACTCCAAGCTTCGTCTTGACAAGTATCAGTTGATGGAGAAGCTTGAACCACGGACGAACCGGCTTCAACTCCGCTTGGAAGGTTGTTCTTCTTTGTTCTGGGCAGAGAGATGAAGCAGGGCAGCAGGAAGAAAGCCTTGATCTTGACCTTTGCTTAGGGTTTTGGTATGGTGGCTCCTTGCTGCGAAAATAGCCTCATATGATCCATATATAGTAGTGTCCAAGCATAGAGAGTCGTGCTAAAAGGAAACACCAAAATATAGATCATATCCTGGCCACTAGATCTTCCCAAAACTCCGTCTGTCGACAGCCGACTTGCTGCTGTCGACAGATGCTGACAGGTTTGCAAGAACCGGAAGACTGGGCTTTCTGGAAATAGATTTCTGAGTGTATCTGTCGACAGGTAAAAATCATCTGTCGACAGATGCATCAGATGCACTATTCATCTGTTGACAGATGCACTGTCATCTGTTGACAGGTGCACTATTTCAGCAACTTGTCTTGTTCTTTTGCACTTGGATTTTGGGCTTTGTCTTGCATGGAATCTCACCTACATTAAAAGACATAATTAGTGAGATATAATGAACATATAAAACATGTGTTTCATTTGCATCCAATTGTCATTCTCATCATGTTTCACACATTCATAACACATCAATTTTGTCTTGTTCATGAAATGTTCATCATCAAAAACAAACATAGCATTTGTGAACATTTCACATAACATCAATTAGTATTGTTCATCATCAAAAACATTTAAGCACTTGTTCTAACCAACATTCTCCAATATGAGAACCCAACAAATGAGAGAGAGGAATGAGAGAAGACGAATGGAGATGGAATGGAGGAGGGAAGAGGTGGAAGGGGATTCAAAATCCTGCTGGATTCCAGGAAGAAGATGACCGTCGGGTCGACCTGGAGAAGAAAATGGGGGTTTTATAGTAACCTACCTCGAAGAAACAACAAATTCTTAACCGGCGCCCACGACTTAAATGAGTCTGGCAGGGGGGTCAGTGTCGACACGAGAGGAGGTGAGTGTCGACCTGAGTGAAAGTGTGTCGACACTAGATGGAGTAGTGTCGACCCGGCCTGATGAAAATTTTAGATTTGAGTATGGAAAAATTTGTGAGCTTTTGGGATAACTTTATAATGATAAGCAGTGGGTGGAATAACCATTTCAAGGATTTTTAAGAGACTAAAAATTCATTTGTTATATTTTTGAAAAAAGTTCAACACAGTTCAAGTTTTTACACAATATCTAGCAGGATATGAGCATTCAGTGACTTGAGTCATTAAAATGGTGATTTGAGGGATATAATACATTTAACAATCAACTACACACTACCATATTCTTCAAGTCCAAAGAAATAAAAAAAAAATCTTTTCGACTAAAATCAAGTGTGTTAAAGGTAAACAACTTTTTAAGAACAACTTGATGATGGATAATAGTGATTCTTTTAAAACAATTCTCCAATGACATACACATTTTGTTTTTGAAACAAACTATCAAATGAGATACATCTTGTTCACTCAAGAACTAATGCTTTTCACACACTATAGTCCATGGATACTAAAGATTTATCCATTATCAAGTCTCAAAGGGGTAAATGATGACCTTTTGACATGAAAATATACGTTTTTTAGATGTCAATATTTCCAGTTACTCAGTCATCATAAAAAAGGAATAGGACATATTTATTTTGCTTTTCATTTATTTTTGATTTTCAACCCCTTTGAACAGAGATAACATTAGTGCCTCATGACATACATGGCACTTCATTCATTGTGAAGGTGTATAGTTTCTCAGCACATGTGCCATTGCTCTGTTGAATTGACAAATTTTGGAGATTTTTGATAAAAAAAGACATCATCTATATCCAACATCAATTGCAAACAAAAACATGTTTAGATTCAAGGCACACATTATCCTTTAGTCTTTGAAAGAAATCTGAGTTTCTATAGTTTTGAAGAATATAGATGAGAGTTGACAAATGAATGTGGTAGATCACTCAAAGGATCATATTGAGACTCTAGACACCTGAATGAGGACATCATGTAAAGAGATTGATGTAATGCAAGAAAAGTTTGAATTTTTCAAAAGACATGACTTGTGAATTCTCTAGCTCCCCCTGAGATGAGGATTTCAACCACTTTTCATCAGAATAAAGATATGCAAGTTTTTGAAATCAGAAATAATTCTCTTTGAACAACAAAAGCTCCCCCTCAACAATTGCATATTCATTTCTTGGTACTTGGCGAAGACATATACTCTCGCATAGTGAAAGTGTCCAGACAAGCAGAACTTATCCTTCTTCAATCACCATTTGATATACCAAGAAGTTCAACACAATGTGAGGTGAAGAGTTCATTGTCAAAAGAAATAGAAGTGAAATGGAGAGAGATATGATGAATCAAGGAAGCAAAGGAATATGATGATGCAAAGAACTCCCCCTCAGAAGATGCCTAACACTCAACCCAATCCCAAAGTGAGAGATCAAGAAATTGGACATTTACAAAGACCAAGTTCTCTCCTTGAGGATGAGAATCTACTGTCAGGAAGGCGTTTGGTGAAGATATCAGCAATTTGTTTTTCAGTTTCTATGAAGTAGAGTTCAAATGATTTCTTTGCTACCTCATTTCTCAAGAAATGATGAATTAGACATGAAGGAATATTTCTCCAGCATTTCACTCAAAGATTCTTTTGGCTCACTTCCCATAGGATATAAATGATTTGAAATGATCATACAAGTAATTCAGATATGTTCATTCAAAGTGATTTGCAACGAAAGAATATGAACATGATCAATCATGCATTAACATGCAATTTATTACAAAAATGGATATTTTTGTACTTTTTCAAATTTACTCCCGCTTAATTTGTGCATAGAATGAAAAGGTTAGCATGCAATTCACACATGATTATGAGCACAATTATCTTTAGGCATAACAAGACTTTGGTACTTGGCGGAGTATTTTACTCACGCATAATGATAGCTTCTAAACAAGCATAACTTGTTTTTTCACATGTCATCATTTGATATACCAAGAAGTCAAAACAGTTAGTATTCACATAGGCTCATTGGAACAGTTAAGCATGCATGATAACATAAACATGATTCAAGTTGTTATGATATAAAGTTCATTGATGGCAGTTGCTTTGAAACACAATTCTCACTGTTCAGATAAAAATTAACATTCATTCCAATTCAAGCAATTCATGTTTGAAATGATAAAGAAATTTTACCTGAACAATCTTCATTTCTTTCTCAAAGATTTTACCTGTGTTCTCTAGTCATTTCTAGTCTTGCACAGCCAATATATTGACTCCATTTAAAGTGTATGGCAGCAAGACCTCTCAGCTTGCTGATCAAGCTGGTTTTGGGACCCACACTTGCTTGGGTCCTGCAGTGAAATCAATGTTAGATTGCAACAAAGATTTCTGAATCCAAAATGATTTTATTTTGAGTACATTTTATTGAAGACTAGAAACACTGGAATCTTGGTTTCCAATCTTAGAGTTATTGGTATAGAATGCACCACTGACATTCTGAACATTTTGTTTTCTATTTTCAGATTTTTATCATGGAAATTTTAGCATGGAATTTAGAAGAGATCTTTGTGCAATAGTTCCTTTTCATGTACATAGAATTTCTGAGTGTTTTCAGCATGAACATGATCTTTATTCTTATGTACATTAACATGAAACATGGGAGTATGCACAAGATTATCAATTCTATGCCAACATTCCCTAAAAGTATGCCCAAATTTATGACAATAAAAGCATTGGACTGATTGACATGTTTATTGAAATGTTGATCTTTATTCCAACAATATTGGCAAGATGACCAGGTTTATTACAATTAAGGCAAATGAGAGGATTTCTTACCTGGTACTTACCTTGGCATGTATGCATTTGCTGAAATCTCCTTTTCATGTGAGGAGGCTCACCATGAGGAGAAGGAGGTACCTTCTTGTAGCTCTTGGCATGATATGAATTTGAAATTTGCCTTGGAGCTTTTTGGATTGATGGAGGAAGTGGATGAGTCCTCTTGACAGTAGCATTCCTCTCTTTCCCTGTCTATTTCTGAACAAGAACTTTCACTAGTTTTTCATTATACTTAGAAGAGTTCTTGTTTACAGCAGATTTAACAACTGTTAATTTTATTTTGTTCTTATTTTTCTTATCTTTAACAGAAGCAAGACTTGTGTTCTTCAATTCATTTGAAGCTTCTGTTTTTCTGATTTTAATGCAACTACTTCCTTTTCAGAAATTTGAAGCTTGTTTAGCATGACATCCAAGCCATTTTTCATCTTGTTCTTTTCATTTTCAAATTGAGCAATTTGTTTTTCCAAATTGGCGATTTATTACTCAAATTGCTGCATTCATCGTCCATGGTTGTCATGGTACAAGCATTCAATCTTCCTTTTTAGGTGATAATTTTCTTCAACAAGTTGTTTGCATCTTTCATTTATTTGATGATCATGAGCCATATTAGAGATTTGTTTGTTTAATTGATCATTATCAAATTTGAAATTGTTATTGAGATAAATCAATTCTTCTTTTTCATTTCCAGATCAATGACTTTTGATTTCAATAGCTCATGATTTTCTTTCAGTCCATTCAGTTTATTTTCACAGATTTGGTGTTCATCTTCCAAATTCTCTTTTTCACAATTTAATTTTTCAACTTCAATTTTCAAATTATCATTTTCTTCTAAGAGATTCTTATCATTATTCTGGTGCAATTCAAGTGTATTTCTCAAGTTTTCACTTTCTTTATAGCAATGCTTTAAAGTCTTTTTCAAGTCTTTATTTTTAGTGTTCAGTTGTACATTAAGACTTTGCATCTTTTCACAGAATTTAATCAACTCAGCAGAAGACATACTTTCGTCTTCATCAGAGTCAGAATTAGAATATACAAATGGATCTGGAGTTGATTTACCTGACCTTTAGACCCATTTGAACTCTTGTTTTCTGAAGAGGATGAAGAATTCTTGAGCTCTTAGAATGTGCTGTTAGAGCCAAACCTTATGAATTGTTGATTTTCTGGATTCATTGAGGCTCCTCTTTGCCATAAAGTACTTGTGAATCTCTTTTGCTCCTTTTCTTTGTGTTTCCCTTGAAAACTTGATGAAGGTGAGACTGGTGATTTCTCTGAAATTATAACCATAGATTCATGCAGATTAAATAGATTTGCCCTTATACCAAGACTCACAAAAGACTATTAGATCTAATCACAGTGAATCAATGTGACAAGGAATTAGATATAACAATTAGAGTGGTTAATCTGCTCTAATGCCAATAGGAGGAATCAGAGCGATTAAGCACACAGTTCAAGCAATTAACACAGAGATCAGCCAGAAGCAATCAAATCAGATCAGTAACAGACATTAACCCGCTCTGATACCAATTGTTAGGAACGGATGGGTGGAAGGATCAGATCTAGAAGGGGGGGTTGAATAGATCTAATATAATTAACGCGGAAGCTTAAGCAATTTAAAATTACTTCGAATCAGAGATCAAATCACCCAATCAATTTACTAATCTGAAGTGTGATTAGAGTGTGAGCAAATCAATTAGTAGTGTGAACGAAATCCCTATGCATGCATCTAGAGAGATACAAAGGCAAACAAATCAAACCAATGCACAGAGGATTTTTTAGGTGGTTCGGAAATCACCTCCAGTGACTCCTACGTCCACCCCTCACACAGTGAGGCCACACTACTCAAAACCCTGAGTACAACTCACACAGGAGCACGACGACTCCAAACACCCTTGAGCACGACGACTCAAGAAACACCTGGAGCACGACGACTCCAAACTGAGCACGACGGCTCAAACAACAACCGGAGTACGACGACTCCAAATTGAGCACGACGGCTCAACCACACAGTGAGTACGACGACTCACAAACTACTGAGCTCGCGGCTCACAAACAACCTGCTAGAAAAACACAAGACTCAGATCCTCTAGCAAGAATCTAGTCCAACAAGAGTCAATTCATGAGACTTATGCAACAACCCATGCACAATCTCAGAATCACTCAGAGAGAAAGGAAAATGAGAATTGTATTGATAAGCTTTTCTCTTCAGATGTACTCCCTTGTAGAAGGTCGAATTGTGAAGTGCTTTGATCTCTGGAAGTTCCTGGACGATGCTCTGCAATCTGATCTTCAGGATCTTCCTTGAATTCTTCACAGAAATCGGCTTCTACTTGATCTGCTTCCTTGAGGTGATCTAATTGGTTCTTCAACGATCAATTTCCACTTCTCATGCTTGAGCAGATGAGAATTTGGCTTGAGGATGCACCAGGAAGGCAAGAACAGGGAGGAGAACCTTCTAGCCGCCAATGGGACTTCTGGGAGGCTCTGAAAGGGTTCTTACTTGTTGGATAGCCAATAGGAGGGTATTTATACCCCTAATAGTCCAAATGTACCCTTGGGGGTCGTGGGCACACGATCCAAGGCTAATCCAACAGTTCCTTAGGGTGCCCTTGTGTCTAGGACAAAGTTTAAGTCACAGAGATTCCGGAGTGTGTCGACCTGCCCCTGAGGTGTGTCGACACACTATCCCAGACTGGCAAATCAATTCCCTGGGAGAGGTCTCTAGTGTCGACCTGAGATCATCTCGTGTCGACCTGCTTTGACCATCTGAAAAACAGGCCTTCTGGGAGAGCCATCTAGTGTCGACCTGCCTGCATTTGGTGTCGACCTGCTTTAGCTATCTGAGCAACAGGCCTTCTGGGAAGGCGCTCTAGTGTCGACACTATCTGATTTAGTGTCGACCTGAGATGGAAGCCTGTTAACATATTTCTCTGGGATCTGTATCTAGTGTCGACCTGCCCTGGACTAGTGTCGACACTAGTTAATCTTTTCTTCATATTTCTGCCTTTGCTCTGAGCCATTGTGTCGACACCATTGAGGTTGTGTCGACACTATCTTTGCAAGAAAATGTTTGTCCCTGAGAAAATAACACATAAATCATTAGTTAAATGTATTATCATGAATATAAATGATAAATGTGCTTGGAAACATGCTTTTTGAATATTGGTAATTCAGGTGATGTATTTCACATGTTCCAATTTTTATGCATTAAAATCACAGCTTGTCATCATCAAAATATGAGGGGAAATGACTTGTTTTCACACTCAACCCAACAATCTCCCCCTTTTTGATGATGGCAACCTTAAAACTATATAGAAGTGAAGTTTTGATGAAAAGTGATTTTAGCACCTTTGGTTATTTAACACTCAGTTAGAAAGGCATTGATTGTGACTGAGTGATGTTTTATTTCTTTTTATTCAAACTTGTCAAAGACCTTTGAACATTTTTAGTAACATTTGAAGATCACACACATGAAAGACACAATGTTACTAGAAGTGAATTATTTGCACAAAGAGGTCAAGCAGCTTGACAAGCAATTATCACATTCACATTCATTCAAAAAAGTTTTCAACCACATTGAAGACACAAAGATTTCTATTCATTTCATTCACAAAATATGAACATTGCAATCTTCAAAAACACATTTAAAAAGCATTACAAGTTCTTGCTCTATCTTCTCCCCCTTTGACATCATCAAAAGAAATTACATTAATGGGGAGGAGGAGGAGGAGGAATGGGTATCAAAATGGTCTCAATATCCGTTAGTCTCTTTTCCATTGAAGTTAGACGAAACTTCATTTGAGCTTTGATAGTTGAGAGTTTTGTGTGCAGAAGATGTTCCATCCTCTCTGAATTCTCTGACATTGAAGCTTGAAGTGCACTGAACTCATTTGACACTGGCTGTGAGGATGAGGAAGAACCAGTTGACCAACCAGGCCTATTCAAAACTTTGAATTCCCTCTTGAGTGCAGAGATCTCTTCATCAATGTGAGCAGAAAATTCTTCATGCTCTCCAAGTCATCTACCAAATGTGCAAAGGATAGTCTTGTTTTTGAAATTTGAGAAAGTGTCTCCTTTGTGTTGAAGACATCAGCTTGGGAATTGCCAAAATTCCCTTAAGAACTGTCTCCAATTTCTCTTGATGTTCTTTAGGTCTACTGAAGCATCTGCCAAAGTGCCAATGAGCCTGTTGAATCTTTGGGTTGCATGGTCAGAGACTGCTTTTTGTTCAATGAATTTGGCAGACACAGTGTTCTCCAACCTCTGAATCCTCAACTCAAAATTTTTTGACATGGATTGAATGGAGGTGTTCAAAGCATCAAATTTGTCATTTAAAAATGTGTATAGCTCTGGTGGAACAGAAGGTCCACCAAAGGATGTGGATGCATGAACTGGAGGTTGTGGAGAAAAGGATGGAATTTCAGTTTCAAGGTTCATGGAGGAGGAGGGTTGAAGTTGAGGTGAATAAGGGGCAATAAATGGTTCATCAACTTGAGCTGCCACAGGAGGCTGATCCTCATTTATGGGAGGCTGGTCCTCATGTACTTGAGGCTGATCCTCTGGAGCTGGAGGCTGATCCTCTTGTACTGGAGGCTGTTCCTCTTGCACTGGAGGCTGTTCCTCTTGGACCATAGGGGCCTCTACTGCAGCTGGCCCTCTCCTCACCTTATCACCCACAATCCTAAAGCCCATAAATTTTTAAACATGCTTAAAGAACTGGATGTTGGACTTAGAAATTTTCTCAGACTTTTCATTCTCAAGAGACACACCAAAGTGTTTGAACACTTGAGTCAAATGGGCTGCATAAGGAAGTGATCTATGCAAATCTGCCCTAGTGGTCTCAGAGATGATCTGGTACATGATGACATGGAGGTTTATCTTTATGTCCTTGCTCATACAATATAGCACAAACCTTTGAATATCTGTGAGCCTGTCCTCCCACCACCTTGGGGTGTGATGATTGTAGTAAGCATGTGATGGGTAAGCCTCAACACAGGTGGAAAAGTGTTGGTGTTGAATTTGATAACATGGGTTTGCTTAGGATCAGACTCATCTGCCTGCAATCCAGTCAAGATGGTGTAGGCTTCATGAAGGTTGAACTCAAAGTTGTGGTAGTCTTCTCCTTCATCTGGAATTTTGAAAATGGTAGCTGCTATGTCTGTAGGCATGTCTATCACAATCCCTTTGACCTTTGACTTGTACCCTTCATCAGTGCATTCCAAATTCATATAAAATTCCTGGACAAGTCTAGGGTATATGATGCGAAATTCTGAGATAAAGGATTGCCAAGACTAGAATTTGAAGAAATTTATGACCTCAGGAAAAGCAGCAATCAGCTCACTGTCATCCAAGTCCACTGCCCTGGGTTTCAAGATGGTCTTCCCTGCACTTAGGGTTTGGAAGGAGGTCTCTTAGAGGGCTGGGAAGATTCGGAGGATGAAGATGAAGATGTGGACTTCTCAGAGGCTTCAGGAGAGGAATCCAAGATTTTCCTCCTAGGGTACACAGACCCTCGACCTGGACCAGAAGAGGATGCCCTACCTCTCTTAGCAGATGAAGATCCTGGCTGTTCTGCAGGATCATGGCGTCTCTTGGTTCTCCTCCCAGTAGGAGGATCATCATCTGCCAGAATGGGCCTTGCCGTAGCCCTTGCTCTTGCTCCACGGCGAGGAGCTTGCTTGTGCGCCATGGAAGAATATAGAGTGGAATAGGGGATGATGGAGAGAGAGGAATGAGAGAAGACGGATGGAGATGGAATGGAGGAGGGAAGAGGTGGAAGGCGATTCAAAATCCTGTCGGATTCCAGGAAGAAGATGACCGTCGGGTCGACCTGGAGAAGAAAAGGGGGGTTTTAGGGTAACCTACCCCGCAGGAACAACAAATTCTTAACCGGCGCCCACGACTTAAATGAGTCTGGCAGGGGGGTCAGTGTCGACACGAGAGGAGGTGAGTGTCGACCTGAGTGAAAGTGTGTCGACACTAGATGGAGTAGTGTCGACCTGGCCTGATGAAAATTTTAGATTTGAGTATGGAAAAATTTGTGAGCTTTTAGGATAACTTTATAATGATAAGCAGTGGGTGGAATAACCATTTCAAGGATTTTTAAGAGACTAAAAAATTCATTTGTTATATTTTTGAAAAAAGTTCAACACAGTTCAAGTTTTTACACAATATCTAGCAGGATATGAGCATTCAGTGACTTGAGTCATTAAAATGGTGATTTGAGGGATATAATACATTTAACAATCAACTACACACTACCAAATTCTTCAAGTCCAAAGAAATAAAAAAAATTCTTTTAGACTAAAATCAAGTGTGTTGAAGGTAAACAACTTTTTAAGAACAACTTGATGATGGATAATAGTGATTCTTTTAAAACAATTCTCCAATGATATACACATTTTGTTTTTAAAACAAACTATCAAATGAGATACATCTTGTTCACTCAAGAACTAATGTTTTTCACACACTATAGTCCCTGGATACTAAAGATTTATCCATTATCAAGTCTCAAGGGGTAAATGATGACCTTTTGACATGAAATATACGTTTTTTAGATGCCAATATTTCCAGTTACTCAGTCATCATCAAAAGGAATAGGACATATTTATTTTGCTTTTCATTTTTTTTTTATTTTTAACCCCTTTGAACAGAGATAGCATTAGTGCCTCATGACATACATGGCACTTCATTCATTGTGAAGGTGTTCAGTTTCTCAGCACATGTGCCATTGCTCTGTTGAATTGACAAATTTTGGAGATTTTTGATAAAAAAAGACATCATCTATATCCAACATCAATTGCAAACAAAAACATGTTTAGATTCAAGGCACACATTATCCTTCAGTCTTTGAAAGAAATCTGAATTTCTATAGTTTTGAAGAATATAGGTGAGAGTTGACAAATGAATGTAGTAGATCACTCAAAGGATCATATTGAGACTCTAGACACCTGAATGAGGACATCATGCAAGGAGATTGATGTAATGCAAAAAAAGTTTTGAATTTTTCAAAAGACATGACTTGTGAATTCTCTAGCTCCCCTGAGATGAGGATTTCAACCACTTTTCATCAGAATAAAGATATGCAAGTTTTTGAAATCAGAAATAATTCTCTTTGAACAACAAAAGCTCCCCCTCAACAATTGCATATTCATTTCTTGGTACTTGGCGGAGACATATACTCTCGCATAGTGAAAGTGTCCAGACAAGCAGAACTTGTCCTTCTTCAAATCACCATTTGATATACCAAGAAGTTCAACACAATGTGAGGTGAAGAGTTCATTGTCAAAAAGAAATAGAAGTGAAATGGAGAGAGATATGATGAATCAAGGAAGCAAATGAATATGATGATGCAAAGAACTCCCCCTCAGAAGATGCCTAACACTCAACCCAATCCCAAAGTGAGAGATCAAGAAATTGGACATTTACAAAACCAAGTTCTCTCCTTAAAGATGAGAATCTACTGTCAGGAAGGGGTTTGGTGAAGATACCAGCAATTTGTTTTTCAGTTTCTATGAAGTGGAGTTCAAATGATTTCTTTGCTACCTCATTTCTCAAGAAATGATGAATTAGACATGAAGGAATTTTTCTCCAGCATTTCACTCAAAGATTCTTTTGGCTCACTTCCCATAGGATATATATGATTTGAAATGATCATACAAGCAATTCAGATATGTTCATTCAAAGTGGTTTGCAACGAAAGAATATGAACATGATCAATCATGCATTAACATGCAATTTATTACAAAAAGGATATTTTTGTACTTTTTCAAATTTACTCCCCCTTAATTTGTGCATAGAATGAAAAGGTTAGCATGCAATTCACATGATTATGAGCACAATTATCTTTAGGCATAACAAGACTTTTGGTACTTGGCGAAGTATTTTACTCACGCATAATGATAGCTTCCAAACAAGCATAACTTGTTTTTCCACATGTCATCATTTGATATACCAAGAAGTCAAAGCAGTTAGTATGCACACAGGCTCATTGGAACAGTTAAGCATGCATGATAACATAAACATGATTCCAGTTGTTATGATATAAAGTTCATTGATGGGAGTTGCGTTGAAACACATTTCTCATTGTTCAGATAAAAGTTAAACATTCATTCCAATTCAAGCAATTCAAGTTTGAAATGATAAAGAAATTTTATTTGAACAGTCTTCATTTCGTTCTCAAAGATTTTACCTGTGTTCTCCAGTCATTTCTAGTCTTGCACAGCCAATATCTTGGCTCCATTAAAGTGTATGGCTGCAAGACTTCTCAGCTTGCTGATCAAGCTGGTTTTGGGACCCACACTTGCTTGGGTCCTGCAGTGAAATCAATGTTAGATTGCAACAAAGATTTCTGAATCCAAAATGATTTTATTTTGAGTGCATTTTGATGAAGACTAGAAACACTGGAATCTTGTTTCCAATCTTAGAGTTATTGGTATAAATGCAGCACTGACATTCTGAACATTTTTTTTCTATTTTTCAGATTTTATCATGGATTTTTAGCATGGAATTTAGAAAAGATCTTTTGTGCAATAGTTCCTTTTTCATGTACATAGAATTTCTGAGTGTTTTCAGCATGAACATGATCTTTATTCTTATGTACATTAACATGAAACATGAGAGTATGCACAAGATTATCAATTCTATGCCAACATTCCCTAAAAGTATGCCCAAATTTATGACAATAAAAGCATTGACTGATTTGACATGTTTATTGAAATGTTGATCTTTATTCCAACAATATTTGGCAAGATGACCAGATTTATTACAATTAAGGTAAATGAGAGGATTTCTTACCTGGTACTTACCTTGGCATGTATGCATTTGCTGAAATCTCCTTTTCATGTGAGGAGGCTCACCATGAGGAGAAGGAGGTATCTTCTTGTAGCTCTTGGCATGATATGAATTTGAAATTTGCCATGGAGCTTTTTGGATTGATGGAGGAAGTGGATTAGTCCTCTTGACAGTAGCATTCCTCTCTTTCCCTGTCTGTTTCTGAACAAGAACTTTCACTAGCTTTTCATTATACTTAGAAGAGTTCTTGTTTGCAGCAGATTTAACAACTGTTAATTTTATTTTGTTCTTATTTTTCTTATCTTTAACAGAAGCAAGACTTGTGTTCTTCAATTCATTTTGAAGCTTCTGTTTTTCTGATTTTAATGCAATTACTTCCTTTTCTGAAATTTGAAGCTTGTTTAGCATGACATCCAAGCCATTTTTCATCTTGTTCTTTTCATTTTCAAATTCAGCAATTTGTTTTTCCAAATCGGCGATTTTATTACTCAAATTGCTGCATTCATTGTCCAATGGTTTGTCATGGTACAAGCATTCAATCTTCCTTTTTAGGTGATGATTTTCTTCAACAAGTTGTTTGCATCTTTCATTTATTTGATGATCATGAGCCATATTAGAGATTTGTCTATTTAATTGATCATTATCAAATTTGAAATTGTTATTGAGATCAATCAATTCTTCTTTTTCATTTTCCAGATCAATGACTTTTGATTTCAATAGCTCATATTTTCTTTCAATCCATTCAGTTTATTTTCACAGATTTGGAATTCATCTTCCAAATTCTCTTTTCCAGAATTTAATTTTCAACTTCATTTTTCAATTATCATTTTCTTCTAAGAGATTCTTATCATTATTCTGGTGCAATTCAAGTGTATTTCTCAAGTTTTCACTTTCTTTATGGCAATGTTTTAAAGTCTTTTTCAAGTCTTTATTTTTAGTGTTTAGTTGTACATTAAGACTTTGCATCTTTTCACAGAATTTAATCAACTCAGCATAAGACATACTTTCATCTTCATCAGAGTCAGAATTAGAATACACAAATGGATCTGGAGTTGATTTACCTGACCTTTTAGACCTATTTGAACTCTTATTTTCTGAAGAGGATGAAGAATGCTCTGAGCTCTTAGAATGTGCTGTTAGAGCCAGAACATTATGAATTATTGATTTTGTGGATTCATTGAGGCTCCTCTTTGCCATAAAGTACTTGTGAATCTCTTTTGCTCCTTTTCTTTGTGCTTCCCTTGAAAAACTTGATGAAGGTGAGACTGGTGATTTCTCTGAAATTATAACCGGAGATTCATGCAGATTAAATAGATTTGCTCTTATACCAAGACTCACAAAGACTATTAGATCTAATCACAGTGAATCAATGTGACAAGGAATTAGATCTAACAATTAGAGTGGTTAATCTGCTCTAATGCCAATAGGAGGAATCAGAGCGATTAAGCACACAGTTCAAGCAATTAACACAGAGATCAGCCAGAAGCAATCAAATCAGATCAGTAACAGACATTAACCCGCTCTGATACCAATTGTTAGGAACGGATGGGTGGAAGGATCAGATCTAGAAGGGGGGGTTGAATAGATCTAATATCAATTAACGCGGAAGCTTAAGCAATTTAAAATTACTTCGAATCAGAGATCAAATCACCCAATCAATTTACTAATCTGAAGTGTGATTAGAGTGTGAGCAAATCAATTAGTAGTGTGAACGAAATCCCTATGCATGCATCTAGCGAGATACAAAGGCAAACCACAAATCGAACCAATGCACAGAGGATTTTTTAGGTGGTTCAGAAATCACCTCCAGTGACTCCTACGTCCACCCCTCACACAGTGAGGCCACACTACTCAAAACCCTGAGTACAACTCACACAGCAGCACGACGACTCCAAACACCCTTGAGCACGACGACTCAAGAAACACCTGGAGCACGACGACTCCAAACTGAGCACGACGGCTCAAACAACAACCGGAGTACGAAGACTCCAAATTGAGCACGACGGCTCAAACCACACAGTGAGTACGACGACTCACAAACTACTGAGCTCGATGGCTCACAAACAACCTTCTAGAAAAACACAAGACTCAGATCATCTAGCAACAAATCTAGTCCAACAAGAGTCAATTCATGAGACTTATGCAACAACCCATGCACAATCTCAGAATCACTCAGAAGAGAAAAGGAAAATGAGAATTGTATTGATAAGCTTTTCTCTTCAGATGTACTCCCTTGTAGAAGGTCGAATTGTGAAGTGCTTTGATCTCTGGAAGTTCCTGGACGATGCTCTGCAATCTGATCTTCAGGATCTTCCTTGAATTCTTCACAGAAATCGGCTTCTACTTGATCTGCTTCCTTGAGCTGATCTAATTGGTTCTTCAACGATCAATTTCCACTTCTCATGCTTGAGTAGATGAGAATTTGGCTTGAGGATGCACCAGGAAGGCAAGAACAGGGAGGAGATACCTTCTAGCCGCCAATGGGACTTCTGGGAGGCTCTGAAAGGGTTCTTACTTGTTGGATAGCCAATAGGAGGGTATTTATACCCCTAATAGTCCAAATGTACCCTTGGGGGTCGTGGGCACACGATCCAAGGCTAATCCAACAGTTCCCTCGGGTGCCACGTGTCTAGGACAAAGTTTAAGTCACAGAGATTCCGGAGTGTGTCGACCTGCCCATGAGGTGTGTCGACACACTATCCCAGACTGGCAAATCAATTCCCTGGGAGAGGTCTCTAGTGTCGACCTGAGATCATATCTTGTCGTCCTGCTTTGACCATCTGAAAAATAGGCCTTCTGGGAGAGCCATCTAGTGTCGACCTGCCTGCATTTGGTGTCGACCTGCTTTAGCTATCTGAACAACAGGCCTTCTGGGAAGGCGCTCTAGTGTCGACACTATCTGATTTAGTGTCGACCTGAGATGGAAGCCTGTTAACATATTTCTCTGGGATCTGTATCTAGTGTCGACCTGCCCTGGACTAGTGTCGACACTAGTTGATCTTTTCTTCATATTTCTGCCTTTGCTCTGAGCCATTGTGTCGACACCATTAATGGTTGTGTCGACACTATCTTTGCAAGAAAATGTTTGTCCCTGAGAAAATAACACATAAATCATTAGTTAAATGTATTATCATGAATATAAATGATAAATGTGCTTGGAAACATGTTTTTTGAATATTGGTAATTCAGGTGATGTATTTCACATGTTCCAATTTTTATGCATTAAAATCACAGCTTGTCATCATCAAAATATGAGGGGAAATGACTTGTTTTCACACTCAACCCAACAACCATGGAAGTCTAATTGTCTTGGATTTTGCCCTAATTGCCCTTTCCAGTTTATGTCCATTTATACCTACGAATTTTGGGGTTTTAATGCTATTGGGTTTTGTTCTTTGGTCCACTAAGAGTGGTTTGGCCCAATAATATTAATTAGTTAATTCAAGTTCTTGGGAGTCTAACTATGATTTTATTGTTATTTTTGGACTTCATTAAGTACATGTGATAATGATTTTCTAACTTATTCCCTAATTATGATAATCAGTCGCAAAACACCTTCAACTTGGCTAATTGAATTTTATTTTTCTTGAATTTCTTTGTGGGTCATTAGGGAGTATTATTTAGGGTGGAACTATGATATTTATGAAATTTTCTGATATGTTCTCGTACAAATGACAATGTACGTTTGTACTATTTCAATAATATTGAATTTATCATTTTCAATTTATTTCAAATTTTTAAATAACTGAATTTTAGGGTGTGACAAGAAGAGCCATAGTCTTAATGTTGTGTCCCTTGTTTTGATGATGTCATAGAGCATGTCTTACTATGACAGATAATTTACATGAATACTTAACTATGTCCTAACACACTTGTACTCATGACAAGCATCATCACAAGTCAGAAGGTTACATGTGTGTCGACACAGTTTATTCAGGAGGTCAACACATATGTAAGAGATAAACAAAATGTGTCGACACAAGTTGAAGATCTGGTCGACACAAGTTGTTCCTCTAGTAAGCGCTAGATGGAAAAGAGCACAAGAGGTTGATGCAAGTTGAAGATCAGGTTGACATAGTTTACTCAAGAGGTCGACACAAGACAGAAATCAAATCGACACATAGAGTCTGTCCAGTGAGCTCATTCTAAAAACTAGAAAAGAAGGTCGACCCAAGACTGTCATGAGGTCGACACAGCTGAAGAATTTTGTTGGGAATTAATTACCACCATTGTGGGTCGACACAGTATACAAGGTGCATCGGCATACTTTACAATTTTCATCCAGCGATAAAAAGAATGTGCCAGCATGTCCACTTTCGGCTCATGATCCAAGGCCTAATCATTGGAGATTCTTTGGCACACTTTACAAGGTTCTGAAAGGAAACGTTTTGATGGCATTGTTCACCTGACGAATTGGGGATTTTGGGGGGGTCCACCTGCAGATTCCAAGACATCGATCAAGAAGTTGTAGGGTGTCCATTTTCTAAGAGAGGTTGATAGATAGAGAGAGAAGAAAAGTAGTAGAGCGATAGAGATGTGAAGAAGAGGTCCTCGAAGAAAATTTTCTGCTGGAGAGGAAGACTGTTGTAACCATGCCAAGCCAGAGGAACCCTCGTTGCTGTCATATCTAATAAAGAAAAGACAGAGCATCAAAAGTTCAGTCTGATCTAAGGCATTCAATCTTCACCCAGTCAACAAATGCAAAGGATGATGAATTCAAGTTTGTAGAAGAAGTAACCTAAGCCTCAAGTGATGAATTGAGCCGATCAAGAGATTCTACACCAGCCTGCTACTGAAGTGTTTGATGAAATCTCCCTCTATCATTGATTTCACTTATGCAACTGTTTTTTTCATTCAAACTTCAAATTGTTCTGTCTGTGTGCTCCTGCTAAAGTAAGGAGGATAGATCCTACACTTCTGAGTGTAAGGATTGTGAGATTGCTAAAATCTTGAAGCTATGAATCAGCGATCAAGCTGTGAGGTAGTAAAGTTAAGTTGTGTATCAGCGGTTGTATGAAGTTGTAAATTAGCTATTGTGTGAGAGTATTACACTTTTGGATTGTTGAGTGAAGCTTCAATAGATTGTAGTGAGAGGTGGATGTAGGTCTCCGTCTGGGAGCCGAACCACCTTATAATCTCTGTGTCACTTGTGGTTTGCTGTGATTTCAATTCTCTTTGATTTAAGTAGTTAGAATTTCAAATCTCAAAAACTTGTTAAGGGATAAATCTATTCACCCCCCTCTAGATTTCTATTTACTCAACCAACACGTCATTTCAGAGCCTAGTTCTCCAGTCTATTAGTTTAACTACTAGGAGAATTTGAGTAAAATGGATTCAAGAGGATAGATGGTTGAAAGTCATTCTATGAATAGTCCTTTGTATTTTGATGGAACTAACTATACTTATTTGAAAAAATCGCATGCAGGTGTTCCTAAGAGCTCAAAATTACGAATTCTAGAAAGTTGTTAACAAATGATCATTCGAACTTCTAGAATATGTGGACAAGTGGACATATGAACAAATGAAAAAATCCAACATAAATTGAAACACAATAAATATAATGCAGTACTCACTTCATCCAACCAAGTTTTCAAGGGTCTCTTTATGTGCCATGGCCAAAGAGATGTGGACACGTGTTGAGGTAATCTGTGAAGGCACAACTGAAGTGAAAGAAACCATAGCTGACATGCTCATTTCGGAATATGAAGCTTTCAAAATGAAATTTGATGAAACAATTTCTGAGATGTATGCTAGATTAACTATTTTAATAAATGGTCTTAAAAGCTTGGGTAAAACCTATATAGAATATGAGCTTGTGAGAAAAATTCTTAGGTCCTTGACACCTATATGGAACACTAAGGCAACTGTTGTAGAAGAATCTAGAAATCAATCTACTACTATAGTTGATCAATTAATTGGATCATTGATGACCTATGAATTAACTCTTAAAAGGATAGACAAAGAAGTGAAGAAAAAAAAGCCACCGGCTCTAAAAGCCAGTCCTAGTGTCAAGGAAATCTCTGATGAAAATGACTCATCCAGCTCAGGAGAAGACTCAGGTGAGTTTGCTCTCCTGACCAAAAAGTTCTAAAATTTTTTGAGAAAAGATGGAAAAGATTTTCTTAGAGGAAGATCTCAAGTAAGTAGCTCTTCTAAATTTAAACAACCCATGAATAAGAGATCTGATAGAATTATCTGTTACAATTGCAGAAAATTAGGGCATGTTAAATCAGAATGTCCTGATGCTCAAAAGAAAACTCACACCAAGTGAAAGAAAAAAAAAGCCCAAAGCAATGATTGGAACTTGAGTGAGGAGGAAGAATATGAAGAAGAAGAAGCTCAGAAGATGTTGAACAAAATACTAAAATTTCCTTGATGGCAAAGGGAGAAGAAGAAGAGGGAGATGAGGTAATTTCTCCTTTTGAAGACATTTCACTCAGTGACTGGGAGAAGGTTTATTTTGAACTGCTTGACCAATATGATGAAGTAAAAAGAGAAAACAAAACTCTAAATAAGAAGATCAATCATATTGTTCCTGGCAATTCTTTGAAAGAAAATGATGATCAACTTAAGAAAGAAATTTGTGAATTAAAAGAAAATGTTGACGAGTTGAAGTTAAAGGAAAATAAACATGAAAATGAAATGAAACTTTTTGTAGAAAATTATGATGCCATTAAAATTGTTAATAATGGAATGTTGAAAGAAATTAAAAACTTAGAAAGGAAATATGAAAAAACAAGAAGCCTTGAAAAATTTTGTAAATGGTAGAAATAATTTAGACGTCTTACTTGGAATAAGAATGATTTTCAACAAAGAAGGGTTAGGATTTAACCCAACAAAGATAAAGAAAATTGGATTGAAAACGATCATATTTGTATCTACTATAGGTACAAAACCTCCTAATTCAACAAAGAACACAAATGAAAAAACTCATAAAAATGTTGAGGATAAAAATGGAAAAATGTCTGCAGAGCAAAAACCCAAAGAAAAGTCTCAAGAGAATTCAAAGGCAAAGGTAAGGTCAACACTGTTCCCAAAGGAGGCCGATCCAGTTCTATTAAAAGACTACTGGGAGTCATGTTGAGTCAACACGACATTCACACCAGGTTGACACACATGTCTCATGGAAACCAACACTAGCCACAGAATGCATGAATAGGTCGACACATCCAAAATGATAAGTCGACACATCTGTTTGCTAGCAGTAAGAGTACTTCAGAATGGACACTATTAGGTCGACGCAACTCATTCAATGCGTCGACGCATCCTCAATCCTATGCTAAATCCAGCCATCCTAAGTACTCTCAATGGTGTTGCTCTTATCAAAACCCTTGAATGTCCCATTAGGAAGGAAAATCAAAGTTTAGAAAATGTCATTTTAATAGGAAAAAGAATCAGATCAAGAATGAATTAAGAAACAACATCGACTTGACAACAAAAAGACAAATTTGGATTCCCAAGATATTCCTTTTATGTGCAGTTGAGTTGAATGATGATGCCATGCAGAAATGTCTTACAGTCATACATAACGAGTGGTACCTTGACAATGGCTGTTCAAGACATATGATAGGGGACAAAAGTAAATTTTGCTTATTGGTTGAAAAGCAAGTTAGTCATATGACATTTGGAGGCAACAACAAAGGCAAGATAGTTGGATCAAGAAACGTTGGTATGATTCTTTCCAATTCAATGGATGATGTTCTTTTGGTGGAAGGATTGGAATACAATCTCTTGAGCATGTCAACTTTGTGACAAACGACATAAGGTAACATTTGACTGTTTTGTTTGCTCAATTTTTGAACCTAATTCAGACTCTATTAAATTTATTGGTAAGCGAGTTAACAATGTGTACATAGTTGACTTAAATGATCTTGAGAATGATAATCTCTTTCTTGCTGCCTAACATAAATGATCTTGCATATCTTTGGCATCGTCAACTAGGTCATGCTAGCTACAGTATGTTGCACAAACTGGTAAAATTCAACATGGTTCAAGGGCTACCAGAAATATCTTTTAAGCAAAATGACAAAATTTGTGAAGCATGTACTCAGGGTAAACAAACAAGAAAATCTTTTAAAAGTAGATCTGAAAATCAGTCTACCAAACCTCTAGAACTTATTCCCATGGATTTATTCGAACCCACTAGGACTACTAGTCTTAATAGGAAAAAGTTTGGCTATGTACTTGTTGATGATTTTTCAAGATTTACATGGGTGTTCTTTCTTGCTCACAAAAGTGATGCTTTCATGGAATTTATGGGATTCTATAAGAGAATCATGCAAGAAGGAAAATTTAGAGTTATCTCTATAATGTATGATCATGGTGGAGAATTTGAAAATTTTGACTTTGAAAACTTCTATAGGAGTGAAGGAATAACCCACAAGTTCTCATCCCCAAGAACTACAGAGCAGAACGAAGTTGTTGAAAGATGGAACATAACTCTGGTTAAATGGCAAGGACAATACTGGTAGAAAGTGGACTACCAAGAAGGTTCTAGTGAGAGACACTAAATACTTCTTGCTATATAATAAATCATGCATTGGTAAGGCCATTTAGCAAGAAAACATCTTATGAATTGCTGAAAGGTAAGAAGCCCTCCATTGTACATTTCAAAGTCTTTGAAACAAAATGTTTTATTTTAAACAACAATAAAAAGGATTTGGACAAATTTGAACCCAAGAGTGAATTGAGCATTTTTCTTGGATATTCAAGTCACTCTAAAGCTTATAGAGTGTTTAATGTTAAAGATCAATGTCTTGAAGAATCTCCTCACATAACATTTGATGAATTTCATGATAATATTTACAAGAAAGAAGATGATGGAGAGTTCCTGGAAAGCAATGAGGAACATGATCTTCATAAGGAAAATTCAAATTCAAATGAATATGGATGAATCCGGTGAACCAGAATCATCAGTAACCAATGAAGGTAGATGCCAATAAATATAATAATGCTCAGAGTTCATCCTCTAGATAGCATCATTGGTAGTTTGCATGAATCCACAAAAACTAGATCTCATTTCAAGCTTATTGAAGAAATGGATCAAATGTCTCTTGTCTCCCAACTAAAACCCAAAAATGTTAAAGAATCTTCAAAAGAAAAATCGTGTATCAATGCAATGCATGAGGAACTAAATCAATTTCAAAGAAATAATGTGTGGAATTTAGTTCCTAGACCATGATCACAATCTGTAAGTGGAACAAAATGGGTTTTTCGAAATAAAATAAGTGAAGAAGGAAAAATAATAAGAAACAAAGCAAGGCTGGTTCCAAAAGGTTATAATTAGGAATTCGGAATTAATTTTAAAAAATATTTTGCTCCAGTAGCCAGATTGAGGGCCATCAAAATTATGCTTGCATTTGCATGTTCTCATAACATTAAACTTCAACAAATAGATATCAAAAGAGTATTTTTGAATGGCTTCATAAAAGAAGAATTGTTTGTCGAAGAACCTCTGGCTTTGTAAACTTTGAATTTCCTAACCATGTGTTTAAATTGAACAAGGCTCTCTATGGTCTCAAACAGGCCCCGCGGGCATGGTATGATAGATTGACCTCATTCCACATATAAGGAATATTCAAGAGGTAAAGTTGATCAAACCCTTTTTTTACTAAAGTGCAAAAAAATAATATTCTGATTGTCCAATTTTATGTCGATGACATTATATTTGGATCAACCAAATCTTCTTTGTGTAAAGAGTTTGCTAATCTAATGACCATTGAATTTGAGATGAGTCTAATGGGAGAACGAAAGTTCTTTCTTGAATTGCATATGGTTCAAACAAAAGAAGGAACATTTATCAATCAATCAAAATACATCCTGGAGCTGCTGAAGAAATACAAAATAGAAAGCACCAAAGCTATGGCAACTCCAATGAGTGCGACATTAAGTCTAGATGCTAACCTGAAAGGTAACATAGTAGATGCAAAAATCTACAGAGGTATGATCGGATACTTGCTCTATCTCACTGCCTCTATACCTGATTTTCAATTCTCAGTGTGCATGTGTGATAGATTTCAGGTTAGTCCCAAAGAATCTCACATGAGTGCTTTAAAAATAATCTTCAGATATCTTGTAAGAACTCATGACTTGGGATTATGGTATCCAGCATCTTGTGAATATAAGTTAATCTCTTATTCATATGCGGATTATGCTGGGTGTAAATTGGATAAAAAAAGTACTAGTGGCTATTGCTAATTTTTGGGAGGGTGTTTAATCTCTTAGGCCTCCAAAAACAACACTCAGTTGCCCTCTCCACTATAGAGGCAGAATATGTAGCTGCAGGGTGCTGTGGGACTCAGGTGTTATGGATGGATTAAACATCAGTTCTTACACTACCAAGTAGATCTTGAATGTGATCCAATAATGTGTGATAACACTAGTACAATAAATTTGATAAAAAATCCAATTCAGCATTCTAGGATTAAGCACATTGAAATTGGATACCATTTTCTAAGAGATGAAGTTTACAAGAATTCCTTTGAATTGCATTTCAATGATGTTGCTTTGAATTGCATTTCATTGAAACATCAAAGCAAATTGCTGACATTTTTACAAAACCTCTTTGTAATGAAAGATTTTTATCCTTAAGAAGAGAACTTGGTCTTTATATGATTGAATGATTGATAATCTGATTGTTTAATTGACTGCAATTGATTATTTGATTGAATTCATGATGTATTGTATATCTTGAATCTTTGATATATCAAATGGTGATGTTTGAAAGGACTAGTTAGGCTTGTATGGAAGCTTTCACTATGCGTGAGAAAATATCTCCGCCAAGTACCAAGAATCAAATGATATATAATAAAATTTGTATGAATTGTTGTATTCTTGGTCATTGCACATCAATTCTTTTTGCACACTATAAGGGGGAGATTCTCTTTCAAATGCTCATAGTGTCATGAATTCATGCTTGAAGAAGTAAAGGTTTCTTTGAAGAGTGTCAAAATGGTTCAAATGTTGGCAAAAGTGATGGATAATTTGAGTAAGTTAAGCTTTCACAGAGTTTAATATCTGAGGAGGAAAAAAAGTTCATAAAAACTAAGAAATGGTTTGAATGAGGTCGACACTGATGGTGTTTACGTAGACACAATCTCTAGCGAGCTTTGTTACCAATCAATTATTGATCCTTAGTTATCCTCCTTCATCCCCCCCCCCCCCTCTCTCTCTCTCTCTCTCCCCCCCCCCCCCCCCCCCCCCCAAAAAAAAGGTTCACCATTGAGGGGGAGCATTTACCTATGATGAATCTTGACATAGGGTAATTTTTCAAGGAGAGTTAAAGATTTATTCTCTTATCTTCATCATCCCTCAAAGTAAAAGGAATGATTTGTCTATTATAAACTATTGAATTTGACTTTCAAATCTTTCAAAAATACTTAAGGGAGGTTAAGTAAAAGCTTTAAAACTTGTTGAAAGATTGTATCTCTCTCAATTCTAAAATTCATGAGTATTTAGGCCTCTCTAGTTGAAAAATAAAAACCACCAAAATATGTATTGTTCTTAAACTTTCTTCAAATTTGAAGTAGTCAAAAATTTAAAGTCTGTGAAAATTTCTTTTGACAGAACAATGACTAATCTCTAAAAACCACATATCTTCATAAAAATGAAGAAGCTATTGCATGCCATGAAGAGCTAGTTAATTATGTTCATTAAAGGTTGATAAAAAATTATGACATCTTTGTGCTATACTCAGTAACTGGGATTCCTGCATCTAAACAATGTGCATTCTCACGAAAACAAATGTTGCACATAACCCTTGTGACAAGATGATTACCCAACTTGAGTAATCTAGAACTCCATTGTGTGAAAAGCATGAGCTCTTGCATAAAAAAGTTGTGGTATATCTGAATGTTCTTCAAAAGTGTCAAGAAGCAAAATATAAAAAAATCACAATTGGAGTATTCAATCTCATGTCTATGAGAAAATTTTAAGATAATTTAATCTCAATACTATTTGAATTTTTTTTCCTAGAGATTCCTCTATGCAACTGATGAGTAAGAATCAAGGAGAATGCAAAATTATCTTGAAGAAGTGCTTTAATTCTATTAATTTTGCATCTTGGTCCTTTAGTTGTTTTAATGGTTAAACTATAGCTTATAACTTTCAAACCATTATTCACCAAAAGGGGTAATTAATGAGAAGAGAGGGTAATTTCTTTAATCTCTTCAAAAATTCCTGAAGAATCTAATAAGGTCATATTCCTCATGGTTAAATGCTCTTCCCTTAATTCATCTGGACTTTTGAACTAATTCTACTCCTAATAAGGTCGACACTAATGGTGTAGCGATCCTCGTTGTTCAAACTCATCAACCTAATTAACGAGCTTGACCCGACTCTGCCTCCCTCGTGAATAAGCCGTAGCCTCGTAAGGGATATCATTCACATGTGTGTGGAAATATAAAAGAAACAACTCAAATATATATATGATTCCACATCTCACAAATATTTACATGAAATATACGTAGCTAGTTCTCAACTAGAGTCAAGTACATAGTACAACAATCTGGGGCATACCCCGAGGTGAACAAGAAGTAAAGATTACACTGCTGGACGTGTAGACCCAACTCTGCTACTGTACGGCTCTGAACTAGATGAAGGATAGGAACCCTCCTGCTCTCCCTCACCTGAAAGGAGTAGGAGTGAGCGTCACAAGTCACTAGCTCAGTAGGAAAACTCTCCCAAAAGCCATACAAAACCAAACTCACAAGGTGCTAAACAAGAAGCTACTCCAGGCAGTTTATAATACTATCTACACATGATGTTCAAGTAGTAAATAACAATTATCACAAGCTATTAACAAAAACCAACTGTTAATAAATAAACGACAAACCTTGTCTAAGCGTACGAGCTACAGTAGGGAACACCACGCTCGGGTCACGAAAACTGGTTCGCGGCACCAGCAACTAACCTAGGCAAACCACACAGAACTACTTCTCAGTCTCGCAGCCACGGACGAATGGTCCAGCTGCCGCTCCACCTCAACAAAGTCAAGAACTGTGGAGACCAACCAACACCACACCTACGGACCACACTACTATAGGTCCATGCCTGACACCTTTAGGGACTCCGGCCCGAGCTCCCTAAAGTGAGGTACTGGAAATAAGGCTAGCTGGGGCCCAGTACGTCTATTAGTGTCAGTGCCCCCAACTACGAGCGCGCTACAAGTGACTAAACACAACTCTCACAAGTCGTTATCCCTCTGCCGTCTTTCTCTTAGCCAGATGTACAACTCTACACAAGAATGAGGGTGTCCAAGAAGATGACACAGACCTTGACATTACACAATTACTGGGACAAACCCTGAGCACTAACGTGCCTGGCTCACACAAAACCTAGGGTACCCGACTATAGAGGTAACCATGGTAGGCGTCGTGCTACTCGCCACGTACTCACAAACCAAGCAAACACAACAGTCCTCAACCTCGACGCGTGCCAATGCACCGCTTACCATTATTACAAATTAGAAATAAAGCCAAGCGATAACCACGTAACCATGCACAAACTCACAGCCTTCGAAAGCCAGAAGGCAAGAGGGTGCTTCGTCGCCTTCAGAACGCAACGCCTCGATACGGCGCGTTCTGAAGCAGAACGCGATGGGTCGGGCTGTCGCATTCTGAAAGCGACACCCTAGGCCATCGCCTTCATAGATAGATCCCTAACTACGGGGTTCCATCTCCAAAAACCCCATGCAAACCATGCAAACATCCATGTAAAGTGGTTATAATCGTTCTAACCATTACACTAGCATGCCATCTAACATTTACAACTCATTCCATGGATCACACATGCTAAACACATGATTTATAACAAGAAACAAGGTAGAATCTCTCTACCTACGCGAAGTACATGAAGAACGACGATAGTCCGGCGTTTCCCTCGCTCCGTACCATGTCCTCGCTACGAGAACACGCCGAAACCAGCCCTAAAACTTCAAATCGCCAAAGAACCACTGCAAAAACCCCTCTCCTAGCCGAGCAAAACTTTTTGAGCTCTGTTTGGCCAACCTAGGTTCTTAACCATTCAAAGTTAAGAACGTGACCCACCTGGTTGTCGCAACAAGAACGCGACAGCATCGTCTATCACCCTCTCGTCGCTGACGCCAGTTGGATGCCTTGTGCGCACTACGCGGCGGACATGTGCGACGCCCTAAACTGTCGCGTTAAGAACATGATGTTCACCCCCGCCGCATTCATAAACAGTGAACCAGTGGGCACCCTAGGCCTGAATTCTTGCCCCACAATGCCCAAACATCCTGCAAAACACTTCAAATGCAAACCAAAATCCACACACACTGGCCACCTGAACCGATAATCCTTAATCTGAACAACCACTACGCTACATCACTATCACCTAAAAGAAATTTCGTCCTCGAAATTTTAAGAAGAAACATCAAGATAAAACTTTTCTATTAAACATGCATGGTACTATCATCTAAAAAAATTTAAAAGCTTACTCAAACAAGTATGGATATGCTTTCATCATTACCTCTGCCAATTCCTATGTGTCTTCTCCACCTTGTCTATTTTCCTGTATGATTTTTACTAGATCAATCTCTTTATTTCTCAGCTTTTGGGTTCTCCATTCTGTAATCTGTACTAGATACTCTGGCATTGACATGTCTGGTTTCAAATCATCTCTAGTGTAGCTGACTATCTAGGAGGGATCTCGAATGTACCTTTTGAGCATAGAAACATGGAATACATCATGTGCATCTGTGAAGTCTACAGGGAGATCTATTCTGTAAGCTATTTCACCAATTCGTTCTAAAACTTGGAATGGACCAACATATCTTGGACTCAATTTACCTTTTCTGCTAAACCTTAGCACACCCTTCGTAGGAGAAACTTTTAGAAACACATAATCACCAACTTCAAACTACAATGGTCTGAGCCTGGCATCTGCATAGCTCCTCTGACGACTCTGGGCTATTTGAAGCTTTTACTTAATAAATTTGACCATTTCTAAGCACTGTTGAATCAATTCTGGTCCCATGACTTGCCTTTCACCTACCTCATGCCAATTCAATGGTGTCCTACACGGTCTTCTATATAGAGCTTCATAAGGTGCCATCCCGATACTTGCATGATAACTGTTGTTATAAGCAAATTCTACTATACCCAAGTGATGCTCCCAATTACCTCCCCATACTAAACAACAAGCACTCAACATGTCTTCTATGGTTTGTATTGTCCTTTCTGTTTGTCCATCTGTCTGCGGATGGTAGGCTGAGCTGTACCTCAATTTAGTACCAATTACACTCTATAAACTTCTCTAGAAACCAGATGTAAACCTGTGATCTCTATCCAAAACAATTGTCACTGGAACTCCATGCAATGGTACTATTCAGTCCACATATAATCTGGCAAATTTGTCCACAGTCCATGACATGCTCATAGCTAACAAGCTGCATACCTTAGTCAATCTGTCCACAAATACCCAAATTCCATTGTGACCTGTTGTTGTTCTGGGTAACCCTACTACAAAATCCATAGCTATGTCATCCCATTTTCATTGTGGAATAGGCGATGGCTACAAAATCTCCCTGGCCTCTGATGCTCTGTTTTACCTGCTGACATACGAGACATCTTGATATAAACATTGCTATTACCTTCTCATGTTCGGCCACCAAAAGTGCTTTTTTAAATCTTGATACATTTTTGCGCTGCCTAGATGAATAGTATATCTGGACCTATAAGCCTCCTCTAATACCTTTTGCATCACTCGGCTTCTACTAGAACAAACAACCGGCCTTTAGGTCTAACCACACTGTCATCATCAAGTGTAACTTCTTTCATTCTTACAATATCTACCAAATTCTCATCTGTTTTCTGTGCCTCTACTATTTGACAATATAATGAAGGTTCCACTGCACTATTTGCTAGCACTGCTCGCTGCTGATTATTGGGTACAAATAGTGAATTCTCTGCTACAACTTCATATAACTTCCATTCTTTAATCATCATCTGGCTCAAAACTACCTTTCTGCTCAGTGCATTTGCAACAACATTGGCTTTACCTGGGTGATATGCTAAACTGAAATCATAATCTTTCAAATACTCCATCCATTTGTACTGCCTCAAATTCAAATCTTTTTGTAAGAAAATGTACGTTAAACTTTTATGATCTGTAAAGATTTCAAATCTCTCTCCATACAAGTAGTGCCTCCGCAGTTTCAATGTAAAAACCATTGCTGCCAACTCTAAATCATGTGTGGGGTAATTCTCTTCATGCTACTTTAGTTGTCTTGCTGCATATGCTACTACCTTTCCATGCTGCATTAATACCACTCCCAATGCCCTTCTAGATGCATCTGTATATAGAACAAAACCTCCACTGCCTGATGGTATTTCCAATATGGGTGCTGTAGCAAGCCTTTTCTTCAATTCTGCAAAGCTTCGCCGACAATCCGAAGACCACACAAAGGGCACTCCTTTCCTGGTCAATCTTGTCATTGGTGCTGCAATCTTCGAAAAATCCTAGATGAATCGCCTGTAGTATCTTGCCAAGCTAAATAAACTTCTGATTTCTGATACTATTTTTGGCTCTTCCTGTAGACGTTTTGCTTTTCCATCTCTGGATCCCCCAACGTTGCTCTCTTGTGGCGATGAGTTGTGCTGGCTAGTTGATCCCGTCCTCATCCTCTTTGCACGTTGACCCTCATTTTACAGAGTTGACCGAGGAAAGAAGAGAAGGAAAGAAAGAAAATAGCAAGCAAATGAATGAGATGTGATCACCACCGCCTTACATGTTCCCAAGGAAGTGTTCAGATCACGCCGACGTGGTGGCCTCGTGAGCGGTTGATGGTAGGACGCCGACTTTCTCCCCTTCGGCCGGCCAAAAGGAAGAAGCTCCACAGTGTTGCTGAAGGTGCTCCTGCGATAAAGAGAACTCTATAAGAGTCTAATGAAGTGCAGTAAATGTTCTGAAGTAAAGAAAAATGACCCAAAATGTAAGCCCCATACCGGTTGTGGGCTTGAGAAGAGGGGTGGCTAAATGCTATGACCACCCTTCTTCCCTCCATTTTTGGTTTGGAAAACCCCTTTTAGGTGTGTGGGAGTGTGCACTACGTGCTTGGTGTGTGTGTGTGAGGAGTGACTAGCATGCAAGATTAAAGAAGGAAGAAGGGGAAGAGAAGAAGAAGAGGGAGATGATCCTCGTTTGAAGGCTCTTGCTGCTGCTTGGTGGACTCCTACAGCTCGTGGTGAAGTCTCTTGGACGCTCCAAGTGATGAGAGGCAGAGAGGAACGAAGGGTGGAATCTCTCAAGGCTCAAAGGCTCTTTCTCTCTCTTCTCTCAAGGCATCAAAGCTTAAGCTAATCCAACATCTCCCCCCTCCTAAGAAGGCTAAGGAGCTTCATATATAGGCAGTAGGGTGCTCAAGTGTGAGAAAACACACTTGTACAAGTGGCAATCCATGTAGAAAGTGTAGGCCAATGGGAGGAGGCCATATAGGACTTTTATTAGGTCAAGGGGGTGCCAAGGTGGCCCATTTTCCCATTGAGAATGGCCCCATACGTTGCATAGCCGAGGTAGGGGAGCAAGTGAGCAAGATTCTCGGGCAGTTCTACAGACCCGGTAAACCCAGGTTGACGTCAATCGATGCTGCCGTCAACCTCATGCAAACATCAACCTATGTGGATGTCAACTTGAGTAAATGTCAAGGGGTGGTGCCGTCAACAAGGGGTAAGCGGCAATCGATGTTGACGTTAACATGGGATCCGAGGTAAGTCAACAAAGAGTCAAACAAGTCTTAATGAGCCATGGACCTACGCGAGGGTGGGCTAAATCTCGCGTCTACAAATGTCCCTCCGAGACATCCGATCTTGCAAGGGAGTGGAGTAGACTGAAAGGTTGGTGTCTCGGTAAACAAAGGACATTGAGATTTGATAAAAGGGCCATTCCCAAGGATAGGAATTCTAGCAAGCCACCTGAATGAGTTAGGCTAGAAGCAAGTAATGAATCGACTGAGAGACAAGTGTGTGGAAAGGAGGGTGATCTAACTATGTAATTACAACTGCAACCTAATGGTAGGGTTCCCGGCATTGCAAGTAGGACTTTGACTGGTTTCTGGTGTTGTCCGAGTCAAATCAGTCATAATATGATGATTGAATCAAGGAAATCTCACAACCGAAGTCCGTCAGGACCCACTAACATAATCAAGACGTTTGTCCAATCAGGGGGTTGTGAAGACAAAGGGGATTGATTGTACTCTCAAAGGATCATCAAAGATTCTAATTGGAATCATTGTTTGGAAGGCTGGAAATCGAGAATTAAGCTCATGACTAGTGAAAGATTCACATGAACCCAATAAGACTGGTTGACTGAAATGATAGCTCAGTGATGTGCCCAGTGGGACTTTTTGGGTAACAAAAGTTCAACATCAGCTTGATAGGCATGAAGGCAAGGTGCCGATTTGATTGGCAACTTTGAGCTGGGTGCCACTATAATTGAGGAAAATTTCCATTTTTTTTTTAATTAGTAAGAGAATGTGAGAGAGGAGACCAACAGGGTGGCGGACGCCCTGGCCTTGTATGCCTGTGAGAGAGGAGATAGTTCAGTGTTTAAATTTTATCATCCCTTCCTCCCATTTGTAAAGGTCTGGTTGTGTTGGATAAAACTGGTCATCCTTCCATTAGGTTAGTCTAGTTTTCTTCTTTCAGGGGTATGCCTCGTAGTTACAAGTAATTGCTTCTTTGCGTTATCAATAAAATTATTTGGGTGCTAGACATGGCTAGGGGAGTGAGAACGTTTTCTCCTACTGGGAGATAGCGCACTTAGCTGGCCTCCTGTCCTGGTGCCCCTTCTCTAAAAAAAAAAAAAGTAAGAGAATGTTAGCAGTGAAATCCTAAATGCATGTTGGTGTGGGTTTCCTATCTAAGATGAAAGTTAGAAGCAGAGGAAATTTCTAAGGCCAAACAAATAACTAGGAGATCGCAAACAAGTCATGGTTTTTGGTAAAAGGGAACTCTGGGTTCACAGTTGCCAAGTTATTTGCCTCTGGTGACTAAACCTATCTTAGACATACATGTACAACACTCAAGGTCACATGAGTGCTCTCGGATTTGAAGCATCACTTGTCCTTAATTATCCTGCAAAAGAACTTGAAACACAAGATGAGAAATAATGGCCATATAAATGAGAGGGCTTTGAAATTTCGCCAATGTTGACGTCAAGATCGATTTCCGTCAACTCACAGTTGACGTCCACATGGTGTGTCTGTTGAGCAACTACCTCTAAGAAATTTAATGTCTTTCTTAGTTTTTATAAAACTATGTTTTTGCTATGACAAATCTTTAAATATATATTTTATACCACAATTTTTTTTTCAGGTAACAGTATCCTCAAAATTTTCTAAGGCCACAACTATCTCTCAGCATACTGAATCCGACTGCCATATTCGACTCCTCCATAATAGCAGTCAGATCAAATTTTTTCAAGTCCACATCGTTTTACATACCATTCGACTGATGACTTCGACTCTTACAGTCGAATGTCTTTTTTTTTATGATTCGACTGATGACTTCGACTCTTACAGTCGAATGTCTTTTTCTTTGTGATTCGACTGATGACTTCGACTCTTACAGTCAAATGTCTTTTTCTTTGTAATTCGACGACTTTTACAGTTCTGTGTATTCAACTAATACCTTCAACTATCTCAAACGAATACCTTAGAAATTCTCACAGAACTATTGTAGTCAAATCACCTTGATCACTCATGAGTCGAATTACTCTTACTCCTTTAATCGACTCATCTGTTCACATTCAACTACACTGACAATTCTGTACTTATACCTTTTATACTTGTCAGCTCTATATTTTCTGAACTATATGAAGATCATCAAATCTAGTTTGTTTATCTTAAGCAATTCGATAGGGGATTGTTGTATGCAAACTTTGAAGATTATTATATTTCTGATAGGATTTGACATGTCAGCTTCTAAATTAATTATCCTGTGCTAAACATGTTCTGAAAAGTGTCTCCTTGAAATCCTCAGTTCTGATGACCTACCTTGCCTTATTGTTAGCTTCACAAGACACATAGCATTTATGTAAAACTCAGACGCATGGCATCTGACCATCTCACCTACCACTGACAGACCCATACTTTAACTTTTTGTCCATCTATCTGCTATCTGTAATACTTGTGGGATACTAGGTTCCATGCCTTGTATAGAATTTTTCTGACCCACCTACCACAAGGGTATGGAGATACATTTTCTCTTGTGTCTTGTCCTTGCAACAGGCATTTATTGAGCATGTGTTCAGCATGCCTCTCCCTCAGCTACTTGCTACAAGAGCTTATCTTCTAGCTGTTAACAAAATGAAGACCTCGGGAAGAAGCATACTTGAAGGCCTGTTGGACAATCTCTTCAAGACTAAAAGGATCCCAGAATTCCTCCTCAAACGGCTATATTGCAAACGGCCACAAAGCTCCAACGGTCATCCTCTCAAACGGTCATATTTTTTAAGATTATAAAAAGAGCTCAAGAGGAAAAAGAAGATATACAGAGAGACCCAGATAGATCATCCTTGAAGTGAGAATCCATAAAGTGCATTCAAGTCTCATTCTCCTGAAAGAGTCATTCAAATTCCTCAAGCTCCCTCTGAAGTCTTCATGCTTGACTTCCTCTGAGAGCTTCCTTGTGTTCAGAAAATTCTATGGAGAATTTTTGTTTGTGGGTGGCTATTGTACTCAGTTTCAATTCTCTTTAGTCCACCCCTTTTACTTCAGATAGGATTTAGAGTCAATTCTATATTTGTTGTATCCATCTGAAGTCTGTGTGTTTTGTGCTCAATTTTGAGGCAAACACACCTCTGTCGAATTTCCTCGTATTTGTGCAGAAATCTGTCTCTACACTTTTCCCCTCTTGTGTAGGGAAGGCCTTGGTGAAAAGGCATTGTTGTACCCCTGTATAGGGAAGACTTGCTTGGGAGCAAGTGAGTTTGTAATTCCTCTCAAGGGTGAGAGAAAGCCAAATTCATTGGCAGATTAGTGAAATCTCAAGTGGTTGGCTTGAGGACTGGATGTAGGACTTCCATGTAGGAAGGGCCGAACTAGGATAAAATCTGTGTCCAATTTCTTTGTGTGATGGTTTCCGCCAAGTCTACCCTTGAATCACACACATCACTTTGAGTACTAACTGTTTATTTAGTGATGTGATTTTCAGAAGAAATTTTAAAAGGTCAAAAGTCCTATTCACCCCCCTCTAGGACTGTTTTGCTTGCCATTTCGATCCAAGAAGTTGTATCAGAGCTAGGTCTTCTCAGAAGAATCCCAAAAAGGGTTTGAGAAGAAATGGCATCTGAAGCTCACAACTATGAAGACCAATCGGTTTCAAGGCCACTATTCTTTGATGGTGAAGATTATCAATATTGGAAGATGAGGATGGAATGCTTCATCAGAGGTACTGACTTCGACCTCTGGCAGGTAATAGATCAAGGTGATTATCAAGTCATGGGAGAATCCTTTTCTGGTGCTCTTTATATTGCTAACAAAAGAAATATGTCTTTAAATTATAAAGCAAAAAATTATCTATGCTATGCTTTATCTAAAAGAGAGTTTAATAGATTATCAGCCTGTAAAATAGCAAAAGAAATGTGGGATAAGCTACAAGTTACATATGAAGGTACAGATAGGGTTAAACAAACTAGAATAGACATACTTGTATCTCAGTATGAACAATTCAAAATGCTTCCAAATGAGAATATTACTCAAATGTACAATAGATTTTCAAATATAATTGTAGGTTTGAGTGCTTTAGGGAAAAATCTGACAAATGAAGAAACTGTTAGAAAAATATTAAGATCCCTAACCAATGTTTGGACTCCTAAAGTCACAGCCATAGAGGAAGCACATGATTTAACACAATTGACCATTGATAAGTTAATAGGATCCCTTATGGCACCTAAAATAAACATGGAAAGGTTCTCTGAAAATTCTTCGAAAAAGAAAACTTTAAATGCTTTGAAGATTGCAGATTCCTCTTCATCTGAAGACTCCAAAGAGAAATCAAATGACAGTGATGATGAGGTTATGCTCTCAAGGAAGCTGCAAAGAATCTTGGCTAAGAAGAAGAAATTTGGGTCAAGGAAATTCTTTAAGAAAGACAAGAAGAAGGAACCTACATGTTATGAATGCAATCAGCCAGGGCATTACAAATCTGAATGTCCTAGACTCAAGAAGAAGGACCAAGTGGACAAATCAGATAAGAAGAAAGGAAAAGAAAAGAAGTTCAGAAGATTCAAGAAGAAGGCTATGGCAGCAACTTGGGATAATGAAGATGCTACCAGCTCAGAATCTTCCAGCTCGGAATCTGATGAAGAAGAAAAGGCAAATCTAGCCCTCATGGCAGGACTAGAACAGGTAATTTCAGAAACATCTTTTACTTCCTGTTCTGAATCTGATTCTGATAACATTGAAGATGCATTTAATGAACTTTATGAAAAATACAAATCAGTGGTTAAACAAAGAAAGATAGTTAAGCTAAATTTAATAAACTAAGAAAAGAGCAATACCTTTCTTAAAAGGAAGCAGAAAGGTTGAACAAAATCTAAATGAAACCAAAGAGCTAATGAGTTACTCTGTGAAGATTTGAAAAATAAAAATAGCAAAATTCTATAATTAGAATCAAATCTAAACTTACTCAAGAATGAAGAAAAATTAGTGGAAGAAAACAACTATCTGAAAGCTACCATTGAAAAATTTTCTAATTGCAAAACCTCACTATTTATTAGAATTAAAGGTTCTAGGTCTAGTAAAAAGAAATATGGATTAGGATACGCACCTCCACATAATGAAGAAGAAATTAGTTATCATGAAGTATATCCAACACCTAAATTTGTAGAAGAAAAGAACATAAAAAATTCCAAAAAGGTAAATCAGCATAACTACAAACTGAAACAGAAGTTCAACAACAATGTACAGAAGAAAAATGCTTTCAGTTTGTGTTGTACTCATTGCAATCAATTAGGACACACTGTTAGCACATGCACCACTAGACATTTAAGATGGATTCCTAAAACTAACCATCATGGACCCAAGAAAATTTGGGTACCAAAAGTTACAACTTAGCCTATTTTGCAGGGTCGGCTGAGGGCATCCAAATGGTATTTGGATAGTGGATGCTCAAGGCATATGACATGAGATAGGAAGCTTTTCACCAGTTTTAGAGAAGAATCCGGTCAAGTAACTTATGGAGATAATGGAAAAGGAAAAGTACTAGGATGTGGAACAATTGGTACTAAAGAAAAGAACCTAATTGAAGATGTTATGTATGTAGAAGGTTTGGAGCACAATCTGATCAGTATTAGTCAACTATGTGATAAAGGGCACTTAGTAAGTTTTCAGAATGACAAGTGTATAATTCAGAAGGATAACAAGATTGTTTTTTAAGCATAAAGAGTGAAGAATTTGTACACATTGCAACTAGCAGAGTTAAAAGAAGTAAATCTGTGTCTAGCCACTACCAAAAGTGATGAGTCTGATCTATGGCACAGAAGACTTGGTCATGCTAGCACTTCAGTAATTAAGAAATTGATAAGGCATGATTTGGTTGAAGGTCTTCCCAAATTGAAGCTCAGAAAACATGGAATATGTTCAGCCTATGCAAAGGGAAAGCAGACCAAGACCTCTTTTCAGTCTAAAACAATTGTTACAACTTCTAAGCCATTGGAACTAATTCACATGGATTTGTTTGGACCAATGAGGACAGTCAGTCTTGGTGTAAAATTATATGGTTATGTGCTTGTTGATGATTATTCAAGGTATACTTGGGTATTATTTTTAGAAGCCAAATCTGAAGCTTTTCAAGCATTTCTGAAATTCAGCAGAATAGTTCAGAAAAAATCAGAAATTCCAGATCACAAGTCTCAGGTCAGATCATGGTGGTGAATTCAAAAATAAAGAGTTTATGGAGTTCTGTGAAGAGAATGGAATTGAACACAACTTCTCAGCTCCAAGAACACCCCAACAGAATGGAGTAGGAGAAAGAAAGAACAGAACACTGTTGGACATGGCCAGAACAATGCTAAATGAGTATAATCTACCAAAATACTTCTGGGCAGAAGCAGTAAATACAGCTTGATACATCATCAACAGATGCATGATCAGACCCATTCTGAAGAAAACACCATATGAGCTATACAAGGATAAGAAGCCAAATATCAGCCATCTTAGACCCTTTGGTTGTAAGTGTTTTATTCTAAATAATGGTAAGGATAATCTAGGAAAATTAGATGCTAAAAGTGATGAAGGTTTTCTGTTAGGATATGTTTCAAAACCTAGAGGCTATAAGGTATTTAATAGAAAAACTTTAACAATAGAGTAATCAGTTCATGTATTATTTGATGAAACTAACCCTTCCATCAAAAAGATAGAAGGAGAAGAAGAAGAATGTGTTGATGATCTCTGCAGGAATCTTGAGAAGACTTCTCTTGAAGAAGGAAAAGAAGAAGAAGTAGAAGATCCTCCATTAGAAGATCTTCAACAACAACAAGAAGAATCACAAGAAGGACTACCTAGAGATTTGAGGTACCATCGGGACCATCCTATAGAAAACATAATAGGTGATCCTCAATCCAGGATAAGAACAAGAGGTATGCAAATTCCTTGTGACTTCTCTGCCTTAGTTTCATAAATTGAGCCTAAGACAATCAATGATGCACTGGTTGATGAATCTTGGATTCTTGCTATGCAAGAAGAATTTAATCAGTTCAAACGTAGTGAAGTTTGGACCCTTGTGCCTAGACCTACTGATCATCAATTATTGGAACCATATGGGTTTTCAGAAATAAAATGGATGAATCAGGGTAATAACTAGGAACAAAGCTAGACTTGTAGCTCAAGGATATTTCCAAGAGGAAGGCATAGACTTTGATGAAACCTATGCTTCAGTAGCTAGATTAAAGGCAATCAGAATTTTATTAGCTTATGCTTGCTCTCTTAATATCAATTTATTTCAGATGGATGTTAAAAGTGCTTTTCTGAATGGTTTTATTAAAGAAGAAGTATATGTTGAGCAACCACCTGGTTTTGAAGATAGTAAGTATCCTGATCATGTTTTCCGTTTAAAGAAAGTACTATATGGTCTGAAACAAGCACCAAGAGCTTGGTATGAAAGATTAAGTGCTTATCTTATATCCCATGATTTTATAAGAGGAAAAGTAGATAGCACCCTATTTATAAAGAAATTTTTAGATGGAATCTTAATTGTACAAATCTATGTTGATGACATTATCTTTGGCTCTACTAATGAATCACTCTGCAAATTCTTTGAAAATTTGATGCAAAGTGAGTTTGAAATGAGCATGATGGGTGAACTTAATTATTTTCTTGGATTGCAAATCAAGCAAACCAAAGAAGGAACTCACATCTGTCAAACCAAATACATTTCAGATCTACTGACTAAGTATGGCTTTGACAAATGTAAGCCCTTGAGAACACCCATGAGCTCAGGCATTAAGTTAGACAGTGATCCTCTTGGCAAAAAGGTAGACCAAAAGACCTATAGAGGAATGATAGGATCACTGCTCTATCTCACTACAAGTAGACCAGATATAATGTTTAGTGTTTGTCTTTGTGCAAGATTCCAAGCTGATCCAAAAGAATCTCATGTTCTTGTAGTAAAAAGAATTTTCAGATATCTTATTAATACTAGTAACTTAGGTCTATGGTATCCTAGATGTTCTGATTTCAAGTTGATTTGTTATAGTGATGCTGACTATGCTAGATGCAAATTGGATAGAAAAAGCACCAGTGGTACATGTCAAATTCTTGCAGGTTGTTTGATATCTTGGTCTTCTAGAAAGCAGAATTCAGTGGCTTTATCCACTACATAAGCTGAATATATTACAGCTGGAAGTTGCTGTACTCAACTCTTGTGGATCAAGCATCAATTAGAAGACTATGATCATCAGCTTCAAGATATTCCAATGCTTTGCGACAACACAAGTGCTATAAATTTAACAAAGAATCCAATCCAGCACTCAAGAACCAAGCATATTGAGGTTAGACATCATTTCATCAGGGACCATGTTAGAAATGGAAATATTTCTCTTGAATTTGTTTCTACAGAAATCAATTAGCAGATATTTTTACAAAACCTCTCCCTGAAGATAGGTTTACTTCAATAAGAAGATAAATAGGTATGTGCAACCCTGATTAAACTCCTAAAGTAGTGTTTAAATTGCATTGATAAGAATTTCTTTGAACTATTTGTGGAAAAACTATCCTGAAAAATCGCTAAGTCCTACATTCGACTTATGCATTCGATTCATGAAGAACTGATGCATTCGATTCATGTTATAATGATGTATTCGACTGATGCAGTCAATACCTAATTCGATTCATTAAGATATTTAAAAAACGACGCTTACTATTCATAAGTTGTTTTTAATTAATTATTTGAGGTAACTGACACCTCATTAAGGTGCGTCCCTTCGTAATTAAACGGTCAAATCAATCATCGCATCCTTTCATCCTGAAATCAAACGCCAGTTACGTTTTCCCTCTCTATATAAGTAAACCCCTTCTACCTTTCAAAACACCCATTTGAAATCCTCTTTCGACTCACTTGTCTTCTTGCGTTCTTCGCGCCTTCACTATACTCCAGCGAAGGATCTTCCAGGAACCATCTGAAACCTCACCTCTCCAGAAGAAAGGTAGGATCTTTCTTCTCTACTGATCATTTCTTTCTCTCCTTTGAAGGTTTCCTGAGTCCCTTTTGTTTCTATTGTATAGATGGCTTCCCTTAGGGCACAAGAGTCTGTCCAGTTGACCCCAGGCCAACTCCAACGCCTTGCTAAGATTCCCATTTGCTCTGGAAAGGCTGTTGAGTTCTCTCACTTATCTGGAAATCTGTCTTGGGTAGAAGAGACTTTGAATACTATGGGTTGGACCAAAATCTGTGAGCCATTTGTTGCCGATGCAGTCAGATCTTTTTATGCTTCATTGCAAATCTCTGCTGGAAACTCAGTAGTAGGGTATGTCAAAGGCATCAAAATCACAATTTCTGAAGAGCTTTTGGTCGAATTGTTGGATTGTCCCAACTCAGGGCATAAACTTAGTGAGTTCATCCCTTGGAAAAGCAAAAATTAGGGTTATTGGCAGCCTAGGGACCCTAAGCAAACGAGGACTTCAAGCTAATGAGTTGTCTGCTGAGAAAAGATTGATTCATTCTGTAATTACCAATATCATAACTCCTAGAGTAGGAACTCATTCCTCCATTACTGCTAGAGATGGAAATTTGTTATTTTGGCAGTTCAGAGGCATAAGTGAATCTGCCAGCAGAAATTTTGGAGAAGATGATTGCTTCAAAGGATCTACAAGAATCTGTTCCATATGGATCTCTACTTTCTATTATCTTCAAGAAATTTTCAGTGGATCTATCTGGAGAGATGTTTGTTGGAAACAAAGAGAAGATAGGCATTTTTACTTTGAAAAGAAGCAAGTACTCCTTAGTTGGCAAGAAGCAAAATATGTGGTATAAAAGTTCTGTCCTAGAGTGTGAACATGAGATCTATCCTGATGAATCTTTGGTTTCTCTACTCACAAATGAAGCCCTAGCATCTGAAGTTCAGCATGAACCTCCTTCAATTCAGATCAGATCTGAAGACTCATTTCCTGTGCAAGAAGATGTTCCTACATCCATTCCAGTTCTTGATGCTCCAGAGGACACCATTAATGATGTCCTAAGAGATCTCAGAGGCAAGAAAGTTATTTCTGAAGATATTCCTATGTAGCAACCTGAAATTTTTAAGAAAAATAAAAATTTAAATAAAGAATTATACCTAGCTAAAGGGATATTTAAATGAAAAGAGCATTAAATAAAACCCATTAAATGGAAAAGAGTAATGGATTGCTTAATAGACCCTCTAGAATTTATTGGGTCAAAATAGGAATTTACAAAGGGAGAATAATAGAGAAAATACCCTAAATTCGGAGTTTAATTATCTCCTAATTAGAAAGGGGTTATTAAAACAATAAGTGGCAATTAGAGTTGGAATTAGATTCCTAAACCTACCCCATATAGTCTAGCATGAATTTAAATACTATTCTAACCAAATTAGAGATTGGAAAGCAAGAGAGGAAGGTAGAGTTAGGAAATCTCGAATTAAGAGGAATTTGAGTAGTAGTAGGAAAAGAACTTGTGTTTATATAAATACACCTCTTAAATCCTCATGGCTGACCCTAGCTTGTGCAAAGGGTTCTTGGACGTGGGGAAGAGGCCAAGGAGGAGGAGAAATCGAGGAGAGGAAGATCCATCAAGCTTCTTCCTTCGTTCTTGGAGTTCTAAGCCCTAGAAGATAAATCGAGTCAAAGGTAGGCATTCTCACGAGCAAAATTAAATTAAACTCATCTGTAGGTAGTTCCAATCACCAGGAACAAAAGCCCTCTTGTTTTTTAATTTTCCATTGAGCCAATCTTTTGTTCTTGATTTTTGATGATCTGTAAACGTGATAACCCCGAGACATCATTTTTAATTCAAATCTCTATTTATAATTGATCCCATGCTACGAAATTTTTATTGTAGATACTTCATGTTGTTAGGGATATTTTGCCCCTAAAAGCCCTAAATTTCATTGACATGTTGCTTGAATTAAATCGATCTTGCTCCCTGTATCATGTTCTATGTTACTCGTTATTGTTCACGCTCAAACCATGTTCAAACCATGCTTTCTCTCTAATTCCTATTTACTGGAAGTACTCTCCTATGTCTAGTTCCATTTGCCATGGATTTCGTGATTTTTCATCATGTATATAATTAGTTATGATTTTCTAAAAGACCCTGTATCAAAATTTGAATGTTCTGGTCCGTAATCCAATATCTGGTCTGACTCCTGTCAGAGTCAGGCGCAGACCACCTGATCGCGACTGCCCGATATGTCACCTTCTGGGGTCCGATTGCGACAGCCTACCCATCGCGACCAAGAAGGCGACAGGTAAGCCGTCACGTTTCCAGTACCTGATTCGCAAGACCTGTCGCGATCCTTACATGCTCTTGTCGCGATCTGCCTAGTACCTGTCGCGACGCCTTTTTATAGTTATACCCCCAGTAAAAACTTGTTTTAAAAAAATGGAGCTACATTGAATGATTTAAAATACATATTCACGACTTATTTCTAGCTATGATTTCTCTTACACATGCACACACATGAACCATCCATATATGGCTGAAATCTGGCACAAAATATCTCATAATGTATCTGGAAGTTTATTGCAATAATGTATACAAATTGCCCTATTTTAATAGACTTGTATTTGTATCTTGCGTTGTTTATATACCGATATCGACGCTCCACTGTTCTAGAATTCCTCTAGAACGTCGAGTACCTATTTTATATACACACTTTACTTTGCTTGTGGTGAACTCTCCGTCGGATATTCCTTTCGCTGGACTAGTGAACCCTTGCACAAGGCCTCTGTAAGTCTCCTCTGATCATGGATTCCCACATGGTCGACGAGCCGGTTGTACCCTAACACCCATTACACCTTTAGGGATTGATATGATCCAAACGGCTATTAGAAGTTCGCTCTTACCTTGAATCACGTCGGACCTCTGGACTTGTGCATAACATGGCCAGCGGAAAGATCGTGAATTCCACCTGACTGCCAATACCACATGCGCGTATTGTGCAACTGTTACTATCGCCTGTTACCATCACATTACGTGCAATGTCCACTAGCTCTCATCTGTACTCTACTCGCTCGTCTATTCACATTCACTCTACAATCTCGTCTATTCATCTAGTGCTCTCATCTACTTCTTGGTACTCTATATTGGCCATTGACTGATTGTCTAAAGATATACAATATAACTAATACCTGGCAATATATAAAGGGCCCGATCTGGTCCTGGGATGTGCGCCCGAAAGTGCTAGTGCCCATGGGAGATAAATGATTAGAGTGTTTGGCATTACACTCAAGTACTATCTATCTCGACTATCTATATGACAATCAAAACACAAAACGTGCTATACTCTCTCGATGTCTAGAATGACAAATAAGTGCTATACTCGTCGTGCCATTATTATACTTGTGTTAGTTGTGCTATGGCCATCCTGCTATTCATGCTATACTCGATACTTGTGCTATTTTTGGAAACTATACTCGATCTCGTGCTATTGTGCTATCCTGTCACATATTGTGCTATCTCTTGCTATATTTTGACTCTCTTGTACCTGCTATCTTTAGTACTCTGCCATTAAATGCGTTAATTATTTAAAGCCTACTTGAGCCTGAGATTTAAGTCCTACTGGGCGTTATCGCTCACCCTACGTTATTTGATGTTGTGTTCTCAGGTGAGACCGAGGATGACACATACACTCACGAGGAAGGGAATGACCAAGAGTGAAGCCAGGAGTACCCTCGAGTCACTAGTCATTTTAGGGTTGTAGTTGGTTATATCCATTTATTGCAATGTAATTGGGCCCTATAGAATGGCTCTGATATTAGTGGTTGTTGTTGCCCGTTGGCTAACCCAGAGGGGGGGTGAATGGGTCTTTAAAATAATCCTAGCTGATAAAAGCTGAACTCAAAACAAACATAAAGAGTTCTTGAAAGGGATTAGTAAAGGTTAGTAAAAACAACAATCACACAAAGAAGACAATCACACAACACAGAAATTTATCCTGGTTCGGATCTCCTCTCCTTAGGAGTCCTACGTCCAGTCCCTGAGCAACCCTCAGGATTTCACTAACTAGGGTACAGTCCCCCTATGGACAACGACTTCCACCCAGCTCAGCTGGTCTTCCTTCACCCCTGAAGGGAAAGACACCACCCTGGAAACCACCAGGTCTTCCTTCACACACGAAGGGAATAACACAGGAATTTCTTGAAAGAAAAAAGACTAGCCCCTAGATCAAGCTTTTACAAAAACTCAATCTGAAGCTACACGCACTGAGAGTCGAAGATCTACACAGAGTGCACTCTCTCAGAACTAAACTAGCTCTTCCCTTTTTGTTTTCTTCACACAGCACAGGGAGCTAAGAGCGAAGATGAAAAGAGTGAATTTTTGGCTCTAGAGAACTTTCGAAGACATGAAAGCTGCAGAGATCTAGCCGCCCTTGAATCAGAAAATCAAAATTCTCTCTGTTTATGTCTTCAGAGCTTCATCTTGTATTTGTATCTCCAATTTGAATAAGGACAAGGAGATGACCGTTGTCTCACGGCTTTGGTGTACGTTAGACTGAAGGATTTGAGGAAGCTTCCTGTCAGCAGTCTTTTGTTCTTTGGAACACGCAAAGTGATAAGATCTTCTGAGTTTGCTTGTAGTTCTTTCTGTGTCCAGTGTTGTAGGATATTACATCCTTAAGGTTCTGCAAGGTTGAGCTTTAATGGTAGACAGCTATACTATCTCCAGATGTCAATCAACGTCAGAGCAGATAGACACAAATATAGTAGTAACACTTTATCGTTCTAAAAGATGCATGCAGAGAATACACAGAGTGGAAGATATGTTCTGTGTCCATGCAGAGATACGTTCAGTCTTTATTAAATGCATGGCAGTCAAACAGACGAGATGCGACTTTGACTATTCACGTAGCTTAAATCAAGAAAAAGCATTTAATTAATGGAAACATGACTTATGCAGTCGTTGTGAAAATCTGATAGAATCGTTATTATCAAGTTGCTGTAGACTGATAAGAAGTCGTTATGATAACTTATGAAATCGTTACCACAATCAAGTCGTTCTATAACAGATGATAAAAGAAATCGTTATGAAACATGGCAAGTCGTTGTAGCTTTCTAAAGAAATCGTTACGATGACTTACGGAATCGATATGACTAACAAGTCGTTAAAACTCTCTAAGGAAATCGTTATGATGACTTACAGAATCGTTATGACTAACAAGTCATTTAAAACTCTCTAAAGAAATCGTTATGATGACTTACAGAATCGTTATGACGAGCAAGTCGTTAAAACTCTCTAAAGAAATCGTTATGATGACTTACAGAATCGTTATGACTAACAAGTCGTTAAAGCTCTCTAAAGAAATCGTTATGATGACTTACAGAATCGTTATGACTAACAAGTCGTTAAAACTCTCTAAAGAAATCGTTATGATGACTTACAGAATCGTTATGACGAGCAAGTCGTTAAAACTCTCTAAAGAAATCGTTATGATGACTTACAGAATTGTTATGACTAACAAGTCGTTAAAACTCTCTAAAGAAATCGTTATGATGACTTACAGAATCGTTATGACGAGCAAGTCGTTATAACTTCTGAAGAAGTCGTTACGATAACTTATAGAGTCGTTATAATGAGCAAGTCGTTATAACTTCTGAAGAAGTCGTTACGATGACTTATAGAGTCGTTATAATGAGCAAGTCATTATAACTTCTGAAGAAGTCGTTACGATGACTTATAGAGTCGTTATAATGAGCAAGTCGTTATAACTTCTGAAGAAGTCGTTACGATAACTTATAGAGTCGTTATAATGAGCAAGTCGTTATAACTTCTGAAGAAGTCGTTACGATAACTTATAGAGTCGTTATAATATCGACTTGTTTGACACAGCAAGGTTATTCAATCTTTCAAGTAAATCGTTGTTCTAGTGAGGAAATCGTTATAGTTAATGAAGGAATTATTATGGCTCTTCTAAAAAAAGATGTATGGAAGACTTACCACAAATGCTTGACTTTCTTTGGGTAATTCCTGTGCTTATGGCTAGATAAACGAGGTTAGAAAACTTTTGACAGTGTTTTGTTTATCACCAAAATAGGCAAGTAATTAAATGAAAAGTACATGGGGATGGACTGTTCATCAGTTGTAACTAGACATTTGTAAAATTATTAATGAGAGAGATTTACTTAGTATTATTCAATGTGCAATGGTATGATGTCTAGTATACGCTCTATACCTTTTCTTACAACTGCGTTCGCGCTCCGATATTCCGCGTTGGGGCGTGACAGTTTTGTGGTATCAGAGCCTAGGTTATCTTATATGATGATCTAGGTTAACTTGCCTCGACTAGAGTCAATTATCCCCCTATGTGAGTGTGGTTAGAGCCAAGGGTAATAGTTAAAATAAACTCACACACGCACAAATAAACTTTCAATCAGCATTATAACTCAAACTATTTTGTAGGACTAAACAACTACAATGACTGCAGAACGTGCCCAGATGAGGGCATGCAACAGTCCCTCCAGGAACTGACTCGTGCCATACTACAAGCCACCAGCAAGGCAGTGGTACCGGGAGGGAACCAACTAGTGCAGGCGAGCTGCACAAATTTCAGGGGTCTGAACCCGCCTAGGTTCAGTGGGTCTACGGATCCAGATGAAGCGGAGCACTGGCTAAAGGAAACAGAAAGGATCTTCTGTGTAATGCAATGTGCGGATGGAGACAAACTCCTATTAGCGACATTCCAACTGGAGAGGGATGCCCGCGCATGGTGGGAGTCCGTGGAAGCCACAAAAGCTAACGACCAATTTACTTGGGCCGAATTTAAGGAAGCTTATAATGCTAAGTACTTCTCTGAACGAGTACAGGAAAAGAAAGCTGCTGAATTCGCTGCTCTTAAACAGCGAAGCCTGACAGTCGCAGAATGTGAAGCCCAATTTTCTAGACTGGCAAAGTATGCTGCACATCTGATCAACACTAAGAGAATGAAGGCTAAGCACTTTCTAAATGGCCTTAAGCCTCAGTACATTACTCAACTGGCGCCACTCAACATACAAACTTATGCTGAGATGGTTAAGAAGGCCCAGCTACTAGAAGACGCTACGGACTTCACTAACCGTATCAAGGGAAGTTCAAAAGAAAGAAATGACATCGAGACCAGCATCTACCAAGCCGACCAACGGCAAAAAGCGTCCTTTCCACCCAACGAGGGATCCACCAAGATAGGAAACCCAAGGTCTTCATCCCCAACACACAAACAAAGAGCCACTGCAAACACTGTGATAAACCTGGTCACACGGCTGATGAGTGGTGGAGAAAAGCCGAGCATGTCAGCACTGCGGAAGTCGCGAGCATCGCATACCCGAGTGTCCGATGCTGAAAGAAAATGAGAAGCGCACTGCTATGCCTAAGAAACAGGGCAGGCTGCAAGCCCTGCAGAATGAAGAAGCCATCGAGGAAGGTGGCGTGGTAGAAGGTACCCTGCAAGTCTTTTCTTTGCCAGCATTTGTGTTATTTGATACTGGAGATACTCATTCATTTATATCTCAACACTTTGCTGACACCTTACTGCAAAACCTACAACCATGGGTTGTGAATTCTCTGTCACAACACCCTTGGGGAGAAGGAGAAACTAAACCAATACTTTCCATCTGCCGATGTAATGATCGGAGACCATAACCTAAAGGCCGACCTGGTATGTATGTCCATGGAAGGGTATGATGTCATATTGGGAGCCGACTGGTTGTCCACATATGGGGCAAGCGTTGATTGTAAGAAAGGAAGGGTGACGTTTAGTGACTTTCCTAAATTAGCATTCACTGGGATTAGACATAAGAGGGATGTCTCTAGTCTCCGCCATAAAAGCCCATAACATGATAAGGAAAGGATGTTTTGCTTTCCTTGCAGCGTCATAGTCGAAAAGAAGGTTCAAAAATAGAAGGACATCCACATAGTCCAGGACTACCCAGATGTATTCCCTGAAGACTTACCCGAGTTCCCCTGAACGTGACGTCAACTTCGCCATTGAGTTGACTCCTGGAGCTGCCCCGGTATCGCGTCAACCGTACCGGATGTCACCTGCCGAATTGAAGAACTAAAAGCACAACTGATGGAGCTGCTAGAGAAGGGGTTCATCAGACCAAGTACCTCCCCTTGGGGAGCACCTGTGCTATTCGTCAAGAAGAAGGATGGGTCGATGAGACTATGCATCGACTATCGTCAACTCAACCAATTGACCATCAAGAACAAGTACCATTGCCTAGGGTCGATGAACTATTCGACCAAATATCTGGAGCCCAATACTTCTCCAAGATCGACTTTCGATCTGGCTATCATCAAATGAGGATCAAGGATGACGATATCTTCAAAACAGCTTTCAGGAGCAGGTATGGACATTACGAATTTTTGTTATGCCTTTTGGTCTAACCAATGCTCCTGCAGCCTTTATGCAACTCATGAACAGCATATATCGGCCATACCTTGACAAATTTGTGGTCGTCTTCATCGACGATATCCTCATATATTCAAAGACCAAGGAAGATCATGAAGAACACTTGAGGACCGCACTGCAAGTCTTACGAGACAACAAACTATATGTAAAATTAAGCAAGTGCGAGTTCTGGCTCGAAGAAGTGTCTTTCTTGGGTCATGTCATATCAAAGGACGGCATCTCTGTTGATCCTTCCAAAGTCGAAGCTGTACTCAACTGGGAGAGACCAACGAACGTCACCGAAATAAGAAGCTTCCTAGGACTGGCTGGCTACTACAGGCGGTTCATCAAGGACTTCTCAAGGATCGCTGTTCCTCTCACGCGTCTGACTCGAAAGGAGAATCCATACTCCTGGAGTAAAGAGTGTGAGAAAAGTTTCCAAACCTTAAGGACTATCTTACCTTAGCACCTATTCTCGCTCTGACAATAGAGGGAGAAGGTTTCTCTGTCTACACCGATGCCTCAGGAATCGGGCAAGGATGTGTACTCATGCAAAAGGAGAAGGTCATCGCCTATTCTTCAAGACAACTAAAGACACATGAAGTCAACTACCCTGTACATGATCTCGAGCTGGCTGCTGTGGTCTTCGCCTTGAAGATTTGGAGACACTATCTATATGGCGAGCAATTCACTGTCTATTCAGATCATAAAAGTCTAAAGTACCTATTCTCCCAGAAAGAACTCAACATGAGGCAGAGAAGATGGTTAGAATATCTAAAGGACTTCGATTTCAACATCCAGTACCATCCAGGTAAGGGAAACGCCGTGGCTGATGCTCTTAGTAGAAAGCCAATGGCATCTATCTCGAGTCTAGTCCTTGGCGAGATGCAATTACTTGAACAATTCGCGAGGCTAGACTTAAATATTGAACATAGGGATGATCATGTTTTGATTGCCAATCTCAAGATCCAATCCGATCTGCTGGAGGAAATCAAGATGCAACAAGACAACGATCCACTCTTGGTTCGTGTCAAGGAAACCTTAGCGGACAGACCAGATTTTGCCATGACTGAAGATGGAAGGTTAGTATTCCAAGGGAGAACTTGTGTCCCAGACGACGAAGCTCTAAAAAGGAAACTAATGGATGAAGCTCATCAAACTAAGTACACTATTCATCCAGGAGGTACCAAAATGTATCAAGACATGAAAAGAACATTTTGGTGGCCGAATATGAAGAGGGAAGTAGCCGAGCATGTAGCTCATTGCCTCACATGCCAACAAGTGAAAGCGGAACACCTGCGCCCTGCTGGTGTACTCAGACCACTAGATATCCCAGAATGGAAGTGGGAAAGCATTGGCATGGATTTCATCATGGGTTTACCCAGAACTCGTGGTGGACTTGACGCCATATGGAGTCATCGTTGACCGGTTGACCAAATCTGCGCACTTCTTACCCATAAAGAGTACATGGTCTGGAGGAGGGCTAGCTGCATTATATGTCAAGGAGATCGTGCGGTTGCACGGTATTCCGTCATCTATCATCTCAGATCGAGATCCAAGGTTCACCTCTCATTTTTGGAAAGGTCTGCAAACTGCCCTTGGTACGAAGCTTAATTTTAGTACTGCCTTTCACCCGCAGACTAATGGGTAAACCGAGAGGACGAATCAAATTGTAGAAGACATGTTAAGAGCCTGCATTATAGATTTTAATGGTCGCTGGAATGAACACTTACCCTTGATCGAGTTCACCTATAACAACAGTTACCAGGCGAGTATAAAATGGCACAATTTGAAGCACTTTATGGCAAGAATTGTAGATCTCCTGTGTGCTGGAATGAAGTGGGAGAACAACAATGGTTAGGACCTACAGGTACAAAGTACAACCTAGATATACAGATGATACGAGATCGACTCAAGATTGCTCAGTCTAGATAGAAGAGCTATGCTGATAAGAGAAGATGGGATCTGGAATTTCAAATAGGAGATCATGTGCTATTAAAGGTATCTCCTACCGTGGTATTCAAAGATTCGGAGTGAAAGGAAAACTTAGTCCAAGATTCATTGGTCCTTTCGAAGTACTTGAAAGGATTGGTGAAGTTGCTTACAGACTGGCCTTGCCGCCAAATTTGGCAAGTGTGCACAACGTCTTCCATGTCTCCATGCTTAGAAAGTATGTGTACGATCCTACACATGTCATTCGCCATGATGATCTGGTGTTAAACAAGGACATGACGTATGAAGAGAAGCCGATCAAGATATTGGACCGGAAGGTGCAACAACTCAGGAATCGTCCCATTCACGTGGTGAAGGTCTTATGGAACAACCGCGGAGTGGAAGAAGCCACATGGGAACCAGAAGAAATTATCAGACGCAACTACCCTGATCTATTCGGTAAGCCATTCTCTTCTGTAAGGTCATATGAATTTGGGACCAAATTCTTTAAGAGGGGGAGGATGTAGCAACCTGAATTTCTTAAGAAAAATAAAAATTTAAATAAAGAATTAAAACCTAGCTAAAGGGATATTTAAATGAAAAGAGCATTAATAAAAAACCCATTAATGGAAAAGAGTAATGGCTTTGCTTAATAGACCCTCTAGAATTTATTGGGTCAAAATATGAATTTACAAAGGGAGAATAATAAGAAAATACCCTAAATTCGGAGTTTAATTATCTCTAATTAGAAAGGGGTTATTAAAGCAATAAAAGTGGCAATTAGAGTTGGAATTGGATTCCTAAACCTACCCATATAGTCCAGCATGAATTTAGATACTATCCTAACCCAATTAGAGATTGGAAAGCAAGAGAGGAAAGGTGGAGTTAAGAAATCTCAGAATAAGAGGAATTTGAGTAGTAGTAGGAATATGAACTTGTGTTTATATAATACACCTCTTAAATCCTCATGGCCGACCCTAGCTCGTGCAAAGGGGTTCTTGGATGTGGGGAAGAGGCTAAGGAGGAGGAGAAATCGAGGAGAGGAAGATCCATCAAGCTTCTTCCTTCGTTCTTGGAGTTCTAAGCCCTAGAAGATAAATCGAGTCAAAGGTAGGCATTCTCACGAGCAAAATTAAATTAAACTCGTCAGTAGGTAGTTCCAATCACCAGGAACAAAAGCCCTCTTGTTTTATAATTTTCCATCGAGCCAATCTTTTGTTCTTGATTTTTGAAGATCTGCAAACGTGATAACCCCAAGACATCATGTTTAATTCAAATCACTATTTATACTTGATCCCATGCTACGAAATCTTTACTGTAGATACTTCATGTTGTTAGGGATCTTTTTCCCCTAAAAGCCCTAAATTTCATTGAGCATGTTGCTCAAATTAAATCGATCTTGCTCTCTGTATCATGTTCTATGTTACTCGTTATTGTTCATGCCCAAACCATGTTCAAACCATGCTTTCTCTCTATTCCTATTTACTGGAAGTACTCTCCTATGTCTAGTTCCATTTGCCACTGATTTCGTGATTTTTCATCAGTATATAATTAGTTATGATTTTCTAAACGACCCTGTATCAAAATTGAATGTTCTGGTCCGCAATCCAATGTCTGATCTGACTCCTGTCAGAGTCAGGCGCAGACCACCAGATCGCGACTGCCCGATATGTCGCCTTCTGGGGTCCGATTGCGACAGCCTACCCATCGCGACCAAGAAGGCGACAGGTAAGCCGTCGCGTTTCCAGTACCTGATTCGCAAGCCCTGTCGCGATCCTTACATGCTCCTGTCGCGATCTGCCTAGTATCTGTCGCGACGCCTTTTTACAGTTATACCCACAGTAAAAACTTGTTTTAAAAAAAGGGAGCTACATTGAATGATTTAAAATACATATTCACGACTTATTTCTAGCTATGATTTCTCTTACACATGCACACACATGAACCATCCATATATGGCTGAAATCTGGCACAAAATATCTCATAATGTATTTGGAAGTTTATTGCAATAAAGTATACAAATTTCCCTATTTTAAAGGACTTGTATTTGTTTCTTGCGTTGTTTATATACCGATATCGACGCTCTTACCTTGAATCACGTCGGACCTCTGGACTTGTGCATAACATGGCCCGCGGAAAGATCGTGAATTCCACCTGACTGCCAATACGACGTGTGCGTGTTGTGCAACTGTTACTATCGCCTGTTACCGTCGTATCATGTGCAATGTCCACTAGCTCTCATCTGTACTCTACTCGCTCGTCTATTCACATTCACTCTACAATCTCGTCTATTCATCTAGTGCTCTCATCTACTTCTTGGTACTCTATATTGGCCATTGACTGATTATCTAAAGATATACAATATAACTAATGCTTGGCAATATATAAAGATGTGCACCCGAAAGTGCTAGTGCCCATGGGAGTTAAATGATCAGAGTGTTTGGCATTACACTCAAGTGCTATCTATCTCGACTATCTATATGACAATCAAAACGCAAAACGTGTTATACTCTCTCGATGTCTAGAATGACAAAAAAGTGCTATACTCGTCGTGCTATTATTATACTTGTGTTAGTTGTGCTATGGCCATCCTGCTATTCGTGCTATACTCGATACTTGTGCTATTTTTGGAAACTATACTCGATCTCGTGCTATTGTGCTATCCTGTCACCTGTTGTGCTATCTCTTGCTATATTTTGACTCTCTTGTACCTGCTATCTTTAGATACTCTGCCATTAAATGCGTTAATTATTTAAAGCCTGCTTGAGCCTGAGATTTAAGTCCTACTGGGCGTTATCGCTCACCTACGTTATTTGATGTTGTGTTCTCAGGTGAGACCGAGGATGACACATACACTCACGAGGAAGGGAATGACCAAGAGTGAAGCCAGGAGTACACTCGAGTCACTATGTCATTTTAGAGTTATAGTTAGTTATTTCCATTTATTGCAATGTAATGGGCCCTATAGAATGGCTCTGATATTAGTGGTTGTAACTAGACATTTGTAAAATATTATGAGAAAGATTTGCTTTAGTATTATTCAATGTGCAATGGTTTGATGTCTAGTATACGCTCTATACCTTTTCTTGCAACTACCTTCACGCTCCGATATTCCGCGTTGGGGCGTGACATCCTACCTCCTCCCCCCATGATCACCTCTTTGAAGAAAGAGAGCCTCACCACTCTCCTTCTCAGTTTGAGACCCGACCAAGGTCTCACGGGGAGAGCAGCAACAGCCGCAGCAACAGCCTTAATGACCTGGGCAAACTCCCAAAAGGTAATAAAGGCAGGTCAAACACACCAACCCAACAGCTCCCGAGTGCAATGGCAGACAGTGGAATCGAAACTCCTATTCAGCATGGCAACCAAATGGATAGCCCACCCTCAATCAATGCACCCCCCATCAAAACCAGGGTGACAGCCGCCAGCACTGGAAGTAGCGCACACAGGTGTTTGATGAGGGACCAAGACCAGAATTCAGTGGGAAGATAGATGAACAACGCCCTGTGGACAGAGGCAGTAAACAGGACAAGGTCAGTGATCGACTGCAGCCCCCAGTACATTGCAAACTGCAGGATGAAGGCAGTCATACCAACCAGAAGATCAGTGCCCACCATGAAGAAAAACTACTTCAAAGCTCCTTGAACAAGATGATGAACAACCCCCGGTAGATGAAGCACCTGATGAGATGACTGAACTACAAGAAACAGGAAATGAAACAGGAAATACTCAAGGACAAGTAGCTCATGCAATACAAACCATCAAAACCAAAGGCATTGTAATATCCCTACCTGTCACACACAACATCAGATCTGCACCTGGACTGGCACCACCAGAGGATGATAGCTTAAACACCTTGCACGCGGCCTTCGCGGGGAAGCAGAAAACACAGCCGCCTACAAGGGAAGAGGGAGTTCGAACCCGTGGTGGGCTACGTGGTACTACCTCCAACCCCAAACCCAATGAACCCAAAGATACTAATCTGGAACATTAGGGGTATTGGCAATGCTCCATCTATTCAGAGACAGAAGATTTTGAAACGTAGGCACAACCTGTCCATTATAGCTATTATAGAACCTAAGAAGAAGACCAGCTGCCTAGACATGTACAAAAATAAACTCCATATGGCTCACTCAATAGCCAATGTGACTGATCAGGCCCGGATATGGATCTTTTGGGAGGAGAACGTCCACATCTTGAAGACGGATGCAAGTGACCAGTTTGTCACGATTTCTGTTGCCTCTGAATTCTGCAGAACTTTCTACTTAACAGTGGTTCATGCTAGCTGCTCTGTACAGGAGAGGAGAACGTCCACATCTTGAAGACGGATGCAAGTGACCAGTTTGTCACGATTTCTGTTGCCTCTGAATTCTGCAGAACTTTCTACTTAACAGTGGTTCATGCTAGCTGCTCTGTACAGGAGAGGAGAACCCTGTGGAATTACATAACTGATTTTTCAACAGCTTGCACCGATCCTTGGCTGATTGGAGGTGATTTCAACAGTTATTTGGGTCTCCATGAGAAGAGAGGTGGTAGAAGAAATCTGTCCAGATCTGTGACTGACTTCCAAGCTTGTGTGTCTGCTGCCGGAATTGAAGATGCAGGTTTCACTGGGGGCAAATTCACCTGGTTCAATGGGCAAGAACACAACAGTATATGGATCAGAATTGATAGGCTCTTCTTTAACGCTGAATGGGCTGTCTCCTGTCCTCCAGTTCATATGCAACACCTTGACAGAGCCTGTAGTGACCACAGTCCACTTCTCATATCAGCACCAACGAAGATAGAAAGGGACCTTCCAGATTCACATTCCAACACATGTGGTGTTCTCATGGACAATTCGTTCATGACTCTGCTGCTGCATGGAGGATGGCACCGGTTTCCACCTTTCCCCTGCTCAACATGGCCTTCAAACTAAACCACATGAAGAAGTTCTACCGAAGATGGAACAAAGAAACCTTCGGTAACGTTTCCCTCAAAATTCAGCAAGCTGAGGCATTCTTTACCACTGCCCAAGGTAACCTTGATGACCATCCATCCCAAGACAACCATGCAGCCTTCCTGCTGGCCAAAGAAAACTTAGATCAGGCCCTATCCCAGGAAGAAAAATTATGGCGCCAGAAATCCAGAATCAAATGGCTGAAGGACGGGGACAAGAACACTAAGTTCTTCCATGCCTATGCCCTCACTCAGAGGAGACAGTCATCGATCTCAAAACTTTACAACAAGGAAGGTATCCTGTGGAAGGAGATGACAGAATTGCTTCCATGTTTGTGGAGCATTTCTCCGAAGCTTTCACATCAGCCCATCATCATATCAATGCAGAAATTCTGGAGCACATACCGGCTTTGATGAAAAATGAAGACAACATAATGCTATGCAATGTGCCCACTTCTGAGGAGATAAAATAGGTGGTTTTTAGCATGGATCCCGACAGCGCTCCGGGACCCGATGGATTCTCCGGTCACTTCTTCCGGCTTGCTGGGACTTCATTCAAACTGATGTCTGCAGTGCAGTCAAAGCATTTTTCTGTGGTCACATTCTTCCTACTGCCCTCAATTCCTCTCTGATTACACTGATTCCTAAGATTGAAACACCGAAGAATTGTTCAGATTTCAGACCTATAAGCTTATCTAATTTTCTGTACAACATCATATCCAGGATTATTTCGGATAGAATTGGTCAACTGCTGCCATGCTTGATATCCGAAGAGCAGGGAGCCTTTACTAAAGGCAGGAGCATAGCTGAAAATATTCTCCTCACAAAGGAGTTACTCCAGACACTTGGTAGACGGTGTAGAGGAGGCAACATGATTATCAAGCTTGACATGGCCAAGGCCTATGACAGAATGGAATGGGACTTCCTTTATGCAGTTCTGAAAAGTTCGGGTTCTCCATCCAGGCCATCTCAATGATCGAACCTCTTATTTCTAACTGCTGGTTTTCTATCCTCCTCAACGGTAAAACCCATGGTTTCTTCAAGTCTTCTAGAGGTCTGAGGCAAGGGGATCCAGTGGCCCCTGCATTATTCATCCTTGCAGAAGAAGTACTCAACAGAGGGCTTGCCAACCTATTTCAGAACAGCAGTGGTGCGTGGTACCAATCCAACGCTCGTTGCCCTGCAATCTCGCATCTCCTTTTCGCGGATGATACTCTGATTTTTTCCAATGCATCTGTGCGGCATCTGAGAAGACTGATGGCCTTCCTTAAAACATATGAAGAAGCATCAGGTCAGCTTATTAACAAGCACAAAAGCTCATTCTATGTTCCCAACAATGCCACGGACAGTCTTGTTCAGAAAATCAGCAGAACTACCGGTTTTGTCAGAGCCAAATTGCCAATTAAATACTTGGGGATCTCCATATATACGGGCTGGCAAAAACCTGCACATTTTGCTAATATCATCTCCAAGACAGTGAACAAACTTCAAGGGTGTAAACCGAGTTCTTATCGTCGGGAGGGAAACTCATTCTCATACAACACATCCTGTCTGCCCTCCCTATCTACACCATGAATGCTCTGTCCATCCCACCCACCGTGGTGAGAACTTTCCACAAGATCCTTGCTAACTTCTTTTGGGGCTCCTACGAGGGCTCCCCAAAGCGGCACTGGAAGAGCTGGAATGACATCGCGCAACCGAAGGAAAGCGGAGGCCTGGGGGTTTTAAATCTGCATCACATGCAGGTTGCCTTCAGAACTAAAATGCTCTGGAGGGCTTTATCTACCGAATCCATATGGGCCAAATTTTATAGAGGGAAGCACCTATTTAACTGTCACCACTCAGAAGCCCAGTTTCCACTCATGCTGGCAGCAGACAGAAGGTTGTGGAAGCAGGCCGCTCAGCTCATTCAAAGTAATCATAGGATTATATCCAGGGATACAAATTCAGATGGTCACTTCTGGTTTGACGTGTGGACTGGTGATACCCCACTCAATGCTTATTTACCTGAAGATACATGGAAGAGTACACCTGATAAGTTCTGCCCCATCCACAAAGCTCTCAACTCTCCAGGTAGCACTCATTTGCAGCTCGCCCTGCAGCACTGCCCAGAACACCTCTTCACCCAATATTTGACCAACAACGACTCCAGGGACACGTGGATCTGGTGTCCTACCGCGAGTGGTAGTTTTTCTATGAAATCAGTCCGTCTACTTCTGCAATCAGGGCAACAAAGGAGTCACCGAGGTGCAGGTAGAAACCGACTCCCTCAATCTCTTACAAATTGTTACGGGGCAGCTACCTTGTCCGTGGGACCTTGCTTGTATTCTGAATGAGATAGCTGTGACAGTCAAGAAAGTGCAGGCCGAGATAACATACATACCAAGGGAAAGCAACCAAGTGCTGACCGTTTAGCAGATTTTGCACACTCCTGTGTTCATCTTACAATCTGGGTTTCTTGGGCAGATCTTCCCAACATTGTAAAGGCTCCCTACCGACTTGATAAGGTAGGGAGTCCTCCAAACAGCCCACCCCGCTCTGTACTCCCCCCCCTAAACTCTTCCTAATATCTATATAATGAAAACACTCTCAGCCGCATGGTGAAGGTAGTGGCACCCTCACATATGTGAGGGCGCCCCCACCTTCCCTTTTGGTTCGGCTATATTCAAAAAAAAAAAAAAGCCTCAATGACATCCTTGATTTAGTTAGAAGCCAGCATGAGAACATGTCAGTTCTCCACATGCAAGTTGTTTTGTTAGATGCTAAATTTGATGGTCTGTCTGATGAGGTCAAGCAGATTAAAGATCTTCTACTTCAGTTGGTGTGCCAACCGGGCACCTCTAGGCCATCAGGGCCTGCTTCCTCACAGCAGCAAGAAGAGACTGTGCCAGCTCAAGAGCAAGAACACCAAGCAGAACCTCAAGTACCTATACCTATGGAACCGGTCCTTGATCAATCTGTCAAAGAACCAGAAGTTCAGGCTAAGGAGCAGCTTATTTCAGTTGAATCTCAGCAGCAGCTAGATGAGCAGACCACTGAGTAGTAGGCTCAGTTAGCAGTAGTTGTTTTTGAACTTAGTGTTGAGCAGCAGCAGGTGAACAAATCTGAAAAGTAGCCAGAAGAAGTGGCAATAGACATAGAGGATTCTATGCAGCAGGCAGCAGCCAAGAGACCTCTCAAGCCCTCTCAGGATTTCCAGACATTTAAGAGAAAGGTGAAGAGGAGCTTAGTCAAGAATGGTGTACCTGTCAAACCTGTTCTTCCCTCTCCTTCTTCCAGGGCCACATCTCCAACTGCTATACCAGCTCCTGCAGCACCTACTCCAGAACCTCAATCTCCTGCTCTCTCCTCATCAGCACAACCATCTCCACATTCCTCTCTAGATCTACTTCCAGTAGTCACTCCTTTCTATAAGGATGTTAAATTTTCTATCTACCCCTTGAAGTATCAAGTTAAACCACTTAAAGAGTTCACCATAACTCTTTCCACTCAACCTCCTCACTTCTATTCCTCTCTTCCCACTGCCTCAAAGTCTGACTCCAAGAAAACTCTCATGCATTTAGTTGAGATACTTCCTAGTATCCAACTGTCAGCTACCAGTGGACCCAAATTGGGAGATAAACCTTCCTTGCTACTTCCTCCTTTTTGGTATGCCTTCACTCATCACTCTGAACAAAACATGAATTTGTTCAGAGAATATCTTGCTATTAGAGCATTTCTGGAAGTTCATGGGTTGCCAGATTTCACGTTTGAACATTGGCTTCCTATCTTGATTCAAACCTCCCAACTTTCTATTTCTGATCTTCAACTCATCTCTCAGAAGAGCCACTGCCTCACACCTCAAGAATTTGTTGATCTCTACCCTGAAGAGGCAGCTAGGTTTTTAGAAAATCAATCCAGAACCCATCACTTGACAACTGCTCAACATCTTTCTCTTAGATTCCATGCCCTTTTTGCAGAGCATCTCAGGGCCTCTCAGGCCAAGTATCTTGAAATGAGATCTTTCAACCATGAAAGGTTCAAACTGGGATTGCATGATGTTTCCAAAGGGCAGTATGAGAATTTGCTCCGAGGGCAAAGAGAAATTGTTCCTTCCATGACAGTGGCATTACCATCAGGTCTTCATCCTCCACTGGTAGGAGCAGTTTCCTATAGAACAGCCTTTACTGAAACAATCTCCAACAGATTCCTCCGGATTTCTGCCAGATTCAAAATCAAGTACAAATCCAAGCTAAGTTTCCAAAGGTTCATATTTCTTCAGTTATCCAAGAAAGACAAGCATCTTCTTGATATCCAGTTAAGTTTTACTGAATCCGAAAGATTCACCCCTGAGCAATGGGAAGCAGCCTATCCATCCTATCACTCTCAGTGTTTGATGATGAAACTTAACATCAATAAATTTCACTCCAAGTGTCTTATGGATTTTCATCAGAGTGTTACTCACCGATGGGCTGAGAGGTACCTTGTGTACTATCAAGCTAAGGATGCAGCCATCTCAAATGGTCTCTACTAGAATATGACCTTCAATGAATTCCTCCATCTGGCATCCACCAAACAGTTCGTTCCTCTCAAAATCAGGATGGACATTGACAAATATCATTACAGAATTGGTTGGTACAGGAGGCGCCACATCAAGTCTATCAAGAAATTACCCTCCACCAACCCAGCCTACAATGTTGATGATGCTCTGTTTGATCACTCCTTTAACAAGAATGAATAAAAACTTTGGGAGTTCATCCAACCATTCTTAACCTTACTCCCTGCTTCTCTATTGTTACCCCGTTCAGCTAGAATTTGAACTTTGTAGTTGTATTTCTTTCTTAGTACTGTTTGCTACTATGTAATGTTTGCCCCTTTATAGATGCAATTTCTTCCTACTTGTGCATTTCTCTAAGTTTTATCCTTTCTGTTAATGTCACAAAGGGGGAGAAAAAGGTATAAAAATAGTATATGATACATTATCTATTTAAAGATTTTTTTTTGTCATTAACAAAAAGGGAGAGAATTGTTGAGCAACTACCTCTAAGAAATTTAATGTCTTTCTTAGTTTTTATAAAACTATGTTTTTGCTATGACAAATCTTTAAATATATATTTTATACCACAGTTCTTTTTCAGGTAACAATATCCTCAAAATTTTCTAAGGCCACAACTATCTCTTAACATACTGAATCCGACTGCCATATTCGACTCCTTCAGAATAGCAGTCAGATCAAATTTTTTCAAGTCCACATCGTTTACAGACCATTCGACTGATGACTTCGACTCTTACAGTCGAATGTCTTTTTCTTTGTGATTCGACTGATGACTTCGACTCTTACAGTCGAATGTCTTTTTCTTTGTGATTCGACTGATGACTTCGACTCTTACAGTCGAATATCTTTTTCTTTGTAATTCGACGACTTTTACAGTTCTCTATATTCAACTAATACCTTCAACTGTCTCAAACGAATACCTTAGAAATCCTCACAAAACTATTGTAGTCAAATCACCTTGATCACTCATGAGTCGAATTACTCTTACTCCTTCAATCGACTCATCTGTTCACATTCAACTACACTGACAATTCTGTACTTATACTTTTATACTTGTCAGCTCTATATTTTCTGAACTATATGAAGATCATCAAATCTAGTTTGTTTATCTTAAGCAAATTCAATAGGAGGATTGTTGTATGCAAACTTCGAAGATTATTATATTTTTGACAGGATTTGACATGTCAGCTTCTAAATTAATTATCCTGTGCTAAACATGTTCTGAAAAGTGTCTCCTTGAAATCCTCAGTCCTGATGACCTACCATGCCTTATTGTTAGCTTCACAAGACACATAGCATTTATGTAAAACTCAGACGCATGGCATCTGACCATCTCACCTACCACTGACAGACCCATATTTTAACTTTTTGTCTATCTGTCTACTGTCTGTAATACTTGTGGGATACTAGGTTCCATGCCTTGTACTGAATTTTTCTGACCCACCTACCACAAGGGTATGGAGATACGTTTTCTCTTGTGTCTTGTCCTTGCAATAGGCATTTATTGAGCATGTGTTCAGCATGCCTCTCCCTCAGCTACTTGCTACAAGAGCTTATCTTCTAGCTGTTAACAAAATGAAGATCTCGGGAAGAAGCATATACTTGAAGGTCTATTGGACAATCTCTTCAAGACTCAAAGGATCCCAGAATTCCTCCTAAAACGGCTATATTGCAAACAACCACAAAGCTCCAACGGTCATCCTCTCAAACGGTCATATTTTTGAAGATTATAAAAAGAGCTCAAGAGGAAAAAGAAGATATACAGAGAGACCCAGATAGATCATCCTTGAAGTGAGAATCTAGAATGTGCATTCAAGTCTCATTCTCCTGAAAGAGTCATTCGAATTCCTCAAGCTCCCTCTGAAGTCTTCATGCTTGACTTCCTCTGAGAGCTTCCTTGTGTTCAGAAAATTCTGTGGAGAATTTCTGTTTGTGGGTGGCTATTGTACTCAGTTTCAATTCTCTTTAGTCCACCCCTTTTACTTCAGATAGGATTTAGAGTCAATTCTATATCTGTTGTATCCATCTGAAGCCTGTGTGTTTTGTGCTCAATTTTGAGGCAAACACACCTTTGTCGAATTTCCTTGTATTTGTGCAGAAATCTATCTCTGCACTTTGCCCCTCTTGTGTAGGGAAGGCCTTGGTGAAAAGGCATTGATGTACCCCTGTATAGGGAAGACTTGCTTGGGAGCAAGTGGGTTTGTAATTCCTCTCAAGGTGAGAGAAGGCCAAATTCATTGGCAGATTAGTGAAATCTCAAGTGGTTGGCTTGAGGACTGGATGTAGGACTTCCATGTGGGAAGAGCCAACCAGGATAAAATCTGTGTCCAATTTCTTTGTGTGATTGTTTCCGCCAAGTCTACACTTGAATCACACACATCACTTTGAGTACTAACTGTTTATTTAGTGCTGTGATTTTCAGAAGAAATTTTAAAAGGTCAAAAGTCCTATTCACCCCCCTCTAGGACTGTTTTGCTTGCCATTTCGATCCAACATTGTCGTCTACAAAAGTAAACGTCCACAGATGTTGCCGTCAAGAGTGAGTTGACGTCAAACGATGTTGACATTAACCTGTCAGTGGATAAAATAGAGAAAAACACAATTGGGAGGCCATTAGGACTCTTCCTTCTTCAACCTCCGTCCTCCCTCCCCATCTCCGAACCAGACGCTCCCTGAACGACCTGCAGCAAGTTTCCATGGCATCTTCATCAACCGGAACGTCAACGAGCATGAACCTAGGTGTTTTGAGCAAGGTTCCGAGGCATCTAAGCACTCGATTGGCCAATGGAGAGGTATGAAATGTCTATTTTTGCTTCTTTTCTTGCTGAAAATGCCCCAAACTTCCCTCTCATGGTGCTTCTTGGATGTGTAGGATGTGCCCACCTTCCCAAGTCAGGGCCAAGTATGAGCCTTCTCCTTGTTAATCAACCATGTAAACGTGTTAACAATTGACATGAGAAGCTACATCGGGGCGTGGAACCTGAGTTTCATGGTCGTTTTGGCCAAGAACATGAAGGACATGTGGTGGGGGTTCGATGCTTTGGGAGCACTCATGCAGCGATGACATCTACACACACACACGTTCGTGTTCCAAGGGTTCGAGGCAACCGTGCTATTGGAAGAAGTGGAGCTGTTCCTGGGCTAGAAACGCTGGCTGGAGTATGACGCTATGACCCCTCTTCTCCTGTGGGAAGAGATTCTAGTAGACATTGTATAGGACAAGAAGGACATGCTGAGAATGACAAATAAGAATGGGATCTTCCTGGACCGGCTGGCCTGGTGGTTGATCCAGCATGTGAAGGAGATAGGCAGTGAGAGGGCGACTCGTGAACTGACACTCTAGGAATACCACGGGGAATCCCAGCTTCATCTCACTGTGCTACCATGATCATCCTAGGCAAGAATGAGAAGCTGATGAAGAAGGCCAGGAAGACATGGGAGAAGTACACTATCAGTCAGAAGGTGGGACAAGCAGTGCGAGAGAATCGGAAGGATGTTCTGGCCTATAAAGAGTATATTGACACTATTCGTCTAATCTCATGTGATATCTTCATGGCTCGCAGAGCAAGATGATGTACTCTTCTCATTCCAATAAGTGTAACACAAAAGCTTTAGTGAATAAACGGTGATTAGTCTTAAGTTCCAATGTGTTATATGCCTTGAATTGTGCTCTTTCTGTAATCTGTGAGGGTTTTTGTGAGCGAAGGTTTGATGTCCATATCGATGGACGTCAAGACAGGGTAGACGTCAACCATGTTGACGTTGACCACAAGAGAGCAATCTTAACGTCCCCATCGATGGTCGTTAACAACAAAGTAGACGTCCACTAGAAGGTCGTCAATCGTGGTATGGTGGCCTGACAAGGTGCCTTGAAGCAAGATCTAAACGGCCACTACCTTGACGTCAACACACACTAAACGGCCACATCATTGAAGTCAACATCAAAACACAACTTTTGCTACCCGAGGCCTTCTCTGATGCCTCTTCACCCCATTTCCTTTGCTGGAGTGACCCCCCACCTTCCTTCACTTCTTGCTTGCTCTCACTCTTCTCAAATCTACCAAGCTTTTTGATCTTTTTCTCTCTTCCTTCTCTTGTACTTGGACAGGACTAGACTGTGCTTGACGATGGCGAGAGGGAAGAGGCAAGCCCTCCGAGACTACCCTTTCCAGATGGAGGAAGAGGAGGAGATGACGGGCTCCTCGGCGGAGGAGAACCTTGAGGAGGAGGTTGAAGCGGCCACGAAGGCCGGCAGTAGCACATCGGAGGGCGAGGACTCGGCATGTGGCGGAACACCTCGACCAAGCCCGTTAAACTGATAACGTACTTTATTTGAGTCCGCCTCCCGCGAACTGGCCGAAGCCTCGCAAGGGATACCAAACCACAGTCCGTGTAAACACAAAGGAACACAACATTTCACATATATATTTCACAAGTTTACATAGCCATATTTCCACAAAAACTAAAAGAAAGTACAAGAGCTTGGGGCATACCCCGAGGTACAACTGAAGAAAGTAAACAATTAACTACACTACTACTGCTACTATACTACACCATTGAGGCTACACTGCTGGAGGTACTGACCCTGCACCGCTACGACACGGTTCTGAACTGGACGACGGTCGAGAAAAGTCCTCCTCGCTCCCACCTATGGGGGTAGGGGTGAGCCTCGCTAGTCACTGGCTCAATAGGAAACTCCGCCAAAATCGAGGAAACCAAAAACACAGGTACAAAAACAGTAAACAGTAACAACAATTTATAGAACAACTAAGCAGGATATGAAAGCTGTAAAAGTACTCACTGTTTGCCGACTACGAAAAACAACTGTAATAATTAAATGGCAAACCAGTACAAGTGTACGAGCTAGAGTAGAGACCGCCACACACGAGCCACGTGAACTAGTTCGCGACACTAGAGACTGACTCGGACAAGCTAACACAGGTCTACCTCTCAGTCTCGCAGCTACGGACGAAAGGTCCAGCTACCGCTCCACGTGAAAAAGTCAAGCAACTGTGGAGACCAACTAAACACCACCACCTGCGGACCACACGGTCGCAGGCCCATGCCTAGCACCTCTAGAGACCCTGGCCTGGGCTCGTTAGAGTGAGGCACTGGAAAAGGACTAGCTAGGGACCAATGTCGACTACTGGTGTCCGTACCCCCAACTACGAGCGTGCTACAAGTGACTAAAGACAAACACAAGTGTCACTGTCCCACTGTCATCTTTCCCTCAGCCGGACGTACAACTCAAACACAAGAGTGAGGGTGTCCAGGTCAGACGACACAGACCTCGATGGTAC